>JAGFNQ010002832.1:98280-117910 GCA_024364735.1 Boesenbergia rotunda
CCACATCGGTGTAATTTGGTCATGCGTTTCTTACTTATGGCCAAGACGACAATGCCACGTATAGGAGTCTATTCGATTATCTATTCGAGCACGTTAGTTGCTTACTTCGATATTGAAAATGTCACCGGATAAATCTAACGTGTAGATACCATTGCACAAAGTTTCGGTCTCATAAAGAAAATCATTTAAAGTTATGTAACAACAATTGTTACTAAAAGTTAAATGATAACCCTTTTCATTCAAGCATGAAATAGATACAATGTTCTTTATTAACGAAGGAACAAAATAACAATTATCCAATTCTAAGACAAGTCCAGTAGGGAGCTTTAGTAAATATGTTCCGATGGCAACAGCAGCAATCTTTGCTCCATTTCCAACTCGCAGATTCGCTTCTCCCTTGACGAGTTTTCTTCTATTCCTTAGCCCCTGTATGTCATTACATATATGTGAGCTACACCCAGTATCAAGTACCCAGGTGTACGAGGAAATAGAGTGACATTCAATAACGAAGATGCTTGAAGAGGATGGGGCATCGGATGCCTTCAACTTCAAGGACTCAAGATAAACCTTGCAGTTTTTTTGCCAATGGCCCTCCTTGCCACAGTGATGGCAAGTACCTTTTGGTGTCTTTTCAGTCTTTTTGGCCTTTTCTTCTTTCCTTTATTCTGTTCTTTGGCCTTCCTCTTAGAACCTTTCTTCGAGGAACCAACTAACAGTACCGTCTTCTGATCCTGCTTTATAGAAGGCTCTACAGTCTTCAGCAGGTTGAGCAACTCAGGAAACTGGTCTGAAGTTGCATCTTCAGGAGGACGGTTGGGAAGTTGTTCTTCAAGGACATAAGCAAGCTTTTCTGCCTTGAGGACTATCCTCAGGTTTCTAAGCTAGTCCATGAAGTTTGGCCCAGTCAGCTTATTGGTGTCCAAAATGGAACGCAAATTTAGAGAAGACATGATCGAGTGATTATCCTAGAAATACAAATTGACCTTATGTGAGAAGAATGATGCATCAACATGCATTAATTAAATCCTATTTATTTTTCGAATTGAATAACCCCTTTTTATCAATTCGGGAGATCGTAGGTACATCTCCAAATAGGTTGATATCCAACCATAGATAAGAACAACCATGGTTGTGGCCATCAAGTTATTCTTAGCTATGAAGGTAGGTAATTATACCGATTACATATCACATATATGTAACTATCACTTTATGCTATCAACTAATTGAATGTTTGCATAAATCATTGGGTTGTTAACTCATTAACAAGTATGCAACAATATACATAGCACCCAACTGCACCTCTCTTTACATCGACCTTGGCTGTGGCACAACAAATCGATGCTCCAAGCTTAAGGCTGACCCATTAATCAAGAAATTGTTTTAATTTGGTTGGAGTTCATTCAACCGTTTAGTCAGGCTTGGATGTGTCCAACAACCAAAACTAAGGATTGACCTCTGACTCCAACTATATTAATCATAAACTAATTCCATGGTTTGAACATGTTGAGGTTCAAGCCGGGCATGGATGTGTCCATCAACCCAAACGAGAAACAAAACTCCGGTTCTAACCATATTAATGGAAGGTGTTGGTCTTAATATTTTGTAAGGGGTTTTGGGTCTCATCCTTTCTTTTCTAAGCACATTAATGACATATAATTATGTCATGTACTAACGATTTCCTTAATAAAGTATGTATGTGACTTAATTTTTCAAGTCTCATTAATTGAATTAGGAACTGGATTTCCTAATTCTAATTTCATACTTTATTCAAGGAATTATTTTGGGAAACAATTTCCTAAATTGTCATAATCAATTTCAGAAATAATATGTTTAAGACTTTGATTTCTCTAAATCAAATCTTATTAAATTAAGAGACAGATTCCCTTAATTCAACCACATATTATTTTCATGAAAATCTTATTTAAGAAAACTCTATAGGAAACCATTTTCCTAATTAATTTTGGAGACAACAATATGTAAGAGCATCACCTCTTAAATCAAATAAGGAAATTATCGTTTGAGAATCACCTCAAAATTTCCAAGATTTGATTTCATATTTTATTTATGGATTTATTAATTTCAACAAATTATTTTCTTTGGGTGGCTCCCCAGGCTCAGATACCCAAAAAAAGGAATTTGTTGTAAATCTAATTTGGTCCGCTCCCCGAGGCGTAACCAAATTAAACATGACAATTTTATTCAAAATTAGGAAATTAAATTACAACAACTAACTTTAAATTGGATGGCTCCCCGAGGCTCAATCCAAAATAAAGAATTTTGTTGATAATTTAAAACCAATTAGAATTTAATTGTCAATTAATGATCCATAAATTTATCTAGACTTTCTTTGAAAGAAAGTGCCCAAAATTACGAGATTTCATAATAGGTTTTCGGAATAATTGTAAGTTTCTGGTACAAAGAAAACTTACATATTTCCAAAATTAGAAAATTTCCAAAATAGGAAATTTCCAAAATTGGAAAGTTTCCAAAAATGGGAAGTTTTCACAATTATCATAAAATTTCAGAAACTAGGATATTTCAAAAGTTTGTGAAATTTCATGAGGATTTCCAAACTTTGAAATTCCTAAATCTAAAATTTATCATAATTGGAAAGTTTCCATAATTGGAAAATTTTCCAAAATTGAGATCATGACAAAGTTTTCCACAAAATAATTATATGATTATATCGAACACTAACCGGCTCGGATACCAATGTTGGGACCGGGTGCATGTTGACATGGATACGGGTTCGTAATTTTAAAATTTAATTACATGCAGCGGAAGGTTTAGCATAAATAATTTCTTAAATTATTTTAACCACGTATCTAGCATGCAACCTTATGTTGTGGAGACATGATCATACATTTAAAATTTTGCAAAAAGTAAACTAATTTACTTAATACCTCGCGTAACTCGTAGAAAGGGACGAGATCCAACCGTAGCGTCCCTTGGAAGCTCCGCCTCTATTCGCGTTCATGCCGGGTTTTCTTCGGGATGACTTCGCAAAGCCACGAGTTTCGTGCCGACAAGAACTACTAGATTCTCCAAAGGCGCGACAAGAATACCAAGAGAGAGATGAAAAACTAACCACCAAACGAAGAACGGAATCAAGATTCCGGGAGGAAGGAAGGAGTCGCGCCCGCTTCTTCTTCTTCTTCTTCTTCAGCTTCTTCTTGGTGGTGGAAGCTCACGGCAAAGGGGAAGGGCTCTAGGGCCGGCGGCACTAGAAGAGGGAGAGGGAGAGAAGGAGAGGGAGAGAGGCTAGGCAAGAATCCTTAATCTCTTGGATTAATTTCCAAGCCTTGCCTTGGTACCTTTATATAGTAGTCTCTTAATCACCAAGTCTCCTTTTAACGGAATAAAATTTTCATAAGAAATTTATCTTATAAATTTTTCTATGAATTATTCCGTTATGCCAAGTTTTTATTATAACGTAATTTATAATAAAAACAACCATGTCTCCCCTTTTATTATGGAAAGAAATTTCTTTATATAAATTTCTTTATATAAATTTCTTTATCATGGTAAATCAATCCATTATTGATTTTATAAAATAAAATAAACCATTCCAAGGTTTATTTTAATTTCCATGATAAATAAATCTCTTTATATAAATTTCTTTATATAAATTTCTTTATACAAATTTCTTTATATAAATTTCTTTATCCATAATTTTATAAGACAAACCACGCGCGGTTTATTTTATAAATTTGAACCAAACAATTTGGTTCTTCCCTCTTATTGTGGCCGGCCAAACAAAGAGGGCGGGGACCCTCTTTGGCCGGCCAAACCAAGCCATGACCTCACGAATTAAACTCATTTAATTCGTTCAATAAGTCTTCAAAAGACTTAGCCATTTTATGCATCCAATGCGTCTCTGAAAAATTCAGATTCGACTTATCTCTCTTGATTGGAAAATCCAATTTTCAACTCGTTTTAAATACCTCGGATTACTCGTAGTGCGTGTGACTAAATAGGCTTTCGATTTATGTTGGCCGTCTATAATTAACCAATTATAGAATGATCATGAGTGGCACCTAGTAGTACATCATGATCCCCAATTAATCGAAAGATCAACGGTTGACCTCAGAAATAATTCTAAAACCCTTCAGCAGCTTTAATGAATCGTGCCTCATTCCCTTCACCATCTTATACCCACTTGGTTCAGGACACGGTCTATGTGTGTCAGTCCCCACTAGGGTGACTACGTCACACCTAGCCCAAGCAATGTCTTTCTTGTCCAACGGATTCTAATTACTCTCATATTTCTTAGAGATTCATACTCGGAACATGTTATGCTCTGGCCAGAGGCTTCGAGTAACAATCCGACGATAGGCCTGGGGTATACATCTCCTCGCAAGGAGTGGTAAATCCTTTGTAGGCTGTTCAAACATCTTCGAGCACTTCGGCTTATACCCAACCATCCTGGGTCCACACCTCCTTGGAGATGCTTGCTTAAGATGTCAAAGTATAAGTCTTCATGACCAAGATGACTTGAACACCACAAGTCAAAGGAACATCGCACTTAAGCTGCAGTAAGAACTTCATTGACATATCTATATGTAGATTACCATATGAAGTCTTACAGCTAGTCACTCCAATGAACTAGTTCCCTTAACTAGCATTCATGTTTATCTCCGGACATCCCAATGTCACCAGCCAGTGAGAATCAGCAGATTAGAGAATAACCCATGCTAGTCTCAACAGAATTGATAGTGTCTGTATCTGTCAATTCATCGACTAGGGACAATTTCAATACTTCATAATTGCACACGTAGAGATAATCACTAGTTGTAAATTCATCACAAATTCTCTCATGCTGTGAATTGTATTGCGGACATTCAGTAAATGAGTTTAAGATCTCAATCAAATACATGAACATGTATACTCAAATAGTGAATATTCATTTATTAAAGTAAATGATTACAATCATAAGGCGATTGCCTTAGGACACTTCTCTCATATTACTAACAGTAACTAGGGCTAGGAGCTAAAGGGAGAGCTCTAGAAGTTAAAATGGGATCCATGGTCAATGGATCTTAGGTGGTTTCCTTCTAGGAGATTAAATGGGCTATAGAGTGTGCCAATAGGTTTAAAAGGCTAAGGTCAGCTTTAATCCTAGAAAATTAGCACACTAAAGGGAGAGTTATGAAGAAAAAGATTGAAAATAGGATTATAATTGAGAGAAAATGGTTTAATATGAAAATACCATATAAATTGATGCTATTAATGTATTATGAACAAGCATGGGAAGAAGCATCAAGAAGAGGTTCAAATTAGAACCTTGAGTTGAGTTTAAATGATCAAATTTGAATAGTTTTGAAGTTTGTATCAATCTAGGGATTCGGGATAGTTTTGACTGAAATTATATTTTTCCCAAGTAGACATAGGATCTACAAATCTCTTCATGAAATTTCAGATTTTTTGGAGATTTGTGGAATTAGTTAGGCTTTTCTGAATTTCGGACTGGGAAACTGAAAATTCAGTATCAGTCGACTGCCCTACTAGCAGTCGACTGGTTCAGAACTGGGAACCTACTGTAAGTTTTACTAGTCGACTGCCCCAGGGGCAGTCGACTGGTCTAATATGAGAAAACCTTCTGTAAGGTTCACCAGTCGACTGCCCTAGAGGCAGTCGACTGGTAGTTTGGGTAGAGTGCTATTTTGAGATTTCTGAGGGGTTTTTTAAAAATCTGGTTGAGTTCTATTTGGCACCAAGGGTAGGGTTGCTTGAGGCAATCTTTTGATGGTGTCAAAGGGGGAGAACTTGGGTGTTAAGTTAGGTTTGGGTTAAAACTTAACCTTGATTGATTTGTGATACTCTGGAGTTAAGTTGGGATTACTTAATTGGTTATTGTGAGTGGAGTTAAGTTGGGAGAACTTAACTTGGTATGGGCAATGAGGATTGAAAGTTGGGAGAAAGCATAGGTTAAGGGGGAGGTTGCCTCTTGTGTGTTATGCTTTGATTTTCAATTGATATTGTTTTTGTTATTGCTTTTGTTATTGTTATTGCTATATGTTTACTTAACTTAACATATTGCCACACATAAAAAAGGGGGAGATTGTTGAGGTAATCGACCCTGAGATGATCTAGAGGATCATAGTGTTTTGATGTGTGCGGTCAATATGGTTAAGTTAGGGTTTATTGTGGACTAATATATGTACATGAGTGTGCAAGTGTACAGGTACACATGGACTTAGTTGATGTCTTCGGGTGAAGGATGGCATGGAGGCAAGCTGGAGGCTTACGTGCGCATCCGAGGGACCGTTGAATAACAGGGAGGATGAGCCGAGGGACACGGAGTTCGAGGCCTACGTGAAGGGTGGCATGAGGCAAACTGGAGGTTTGCATGCGCATCCGAGGGACGAGGGCCGAAGATAAAGAAGGAGTGAAGGCAACAGTCGAGGCTGCTGGTGAAGAGTCAACTGGGTTGTGAGGGTCTGAGTATGAGTGTTTGTACTCAGGGGCTAAGCCGGGAGGGTTCGAGTGCGAAGTGAAATGTACTCGGGAGTGTAACCCTAGGCTTAGGACTCGGACCAGTCGATTGCTCTGGGAGCAGTCGACTGGTGTCGGCTGGAACAGGCTGGCAGATTTGAACGTTGTACGACAACGGTCGAATCTGACTGGGACCAGTCGACTGCCCCAGGGGCAGTCGACTGGTAGCGCCTGTTTCAGATTCGAGCCCTATTTAAAGGGGCTCGTTTCATGCTTTCGTTTCTTGACGAAACTCGCTTGGGTAAAGTGAGTTAGTAGTCTTTTGTGCTCAGATATTGTCAAAGTGATTGTGGCGAGGTTTCTCCACCCACAAGGAGCGACAAGGGCTAGCCGGAGGTTATCCGGGGATTGATCCACCGACGGATTCTTGGATTAGTCACCCGTCCGAGGTGGATACCAAATAAATCTTCAGTGTTAGCATTGGTTAGTTTTTATCTTATTGTTTTATTGTATATTCCGCTGTGCAAACTAACCGTGTAGGAAGAAAGGGGGTCGAAAAATTGCTATTCACCCCCCCCCCTCTAGCAAACACATTCGATCTATCAGATCCCTCGAGCGATCCATGCGAAAGAAAACTCGTACGAAGTTCATCTATCTAATAGATCTATCTACAGTGTATACCTTTGGAGTGTGCCCTTTCGCTTATCCCGCTCGTCCAAGATGCGCCGGATCTCTTGCACGTTCAAGTGTCCGTGCCTCTATTCGTATCCACACGGACACGATCTCTCAACTTCGGGAAGAACTACCTTAGTTATGCTAGCAACTTGAGGTAGTTCACAAGACAACCAAGAACCCAAAAGGGTTTCGGCCAAGAGGGAGAAGAGGAAGAAGAGAGGAAGGAAAGAAGGGAAAACTCTCGCTTATCATTCAAAATGACTAGACTCTCTTTTATATTCATCCCATGAATATGAAAAGTCTTTTGTCTCTTTGACTTCCCTTTATTAAAGCCAATAAAGAGCACATCTTTTCATGTGACTCTTCGCCTTCTCTTCATCCAATGAAGAGAGACTTTTCTCTTTCTTTCATTAAACACTTTAATGAATTTCCCTGCAATTCTGACCGGTCCTCTCGAGCTTCCGACCAAGTCTCCCGACCAAGTCTGTCGAGCAAGTCGCCGAGCTCCCAACCCAGTCTGCCGAGCTTCCAGCCCAGTCTGCCGAGTGACGAGCTCCCGACTCAGTCTGTCGAGCGCCGACCTAGTCTACCGAGCATCGAGCTCCCAACCAAGTCCCTGAGTCCCTGACCTGAGCTCCCGACCCGAGTCTCTCGAGCTCCCGAACTAGTCTCCCGAGTTCCTAACTCGAGCTCCCGATCAGATCTCCCAATCAGATCTCCCGAGTTCCCAACTTGGGCTCCCGATCAGATTTCCCGAAGTATCATGTCCTTAGTGTGTGACACAATAGGTTCTCGTGACGTTGGCAATGCACCTAAACACTTTAGACACATAAGTAATGAGCGGCATCTAACAATGCATCATTGCTACCCAAGTAACAAGAAAAGTCGATATCTGACTAAACCTCCATGACTATGATAATGTATGACCTTGTCCTTCTATCCTTGATATCTAGATTGACCAATGAGGCATAGACCATGTCATCCTCGATCAATCTTTATGTTTCTTGATCCCCGAGTAGACTCACTCAAACAAATGAGTTTAATATCTCATATTGACTCATTTGAGCATGACCATGCGTTTCAGTAGTCCTACTCGATCAAGGGGACCAGAGATATCACTCCCATAATATGGGAGGGATAGATCCCATCTACATCACTCACATCCCTCCGCATAATTCATTATATACCCAGTGATCGCCTTTATAGTCCACCCT
Source organism: Boesenbergia rotunda (assembly GCA_024364735.1). Taxonomy (NCBI): domain Eukaryota; kingdom Viridiplantae; phylum Streptophyta; class Magnoliopsida; order Zingiberales; family Zingiberaceae; genus Boesenbergia; species Boesenbergia rotunda. The sequence continues at coordinate 106,605 of JAGFNQ010002832.1, forward strand.
GTTACGGGTGACGTTTGACGATACCAAAGTACATAACTCCTTATGTAGGGAACTATAGTGACTTCAGGTCTAAGGACTATTCATACTAATAGTCACATGAGAAAGTTTATGACACTCATATGACAATCTATGAAACTTTCTCATGGCGGGTCAATTCAGTACACATTCTCTAATATATACCCATGTGTCAACTTGATATCACATATCCATGACTTGTGAGCTCAAGTCATCAATTGACCTACATGCTAGTCTCCATGCATTAATATTGTCCCTGAATATTAATGCTTGACTAGGAATAATTTAGCGTAGTATTCTCTACATTATCTCACTATCGATTCAACCAATCGATATAATATAGATAAGAACCTACTACACAAGGACATTATTATACTTAGTTATTTGGCACAAATAATAAAGTAAGTATAATAACCAAACATGTCTTTATTAATGATAGAATATGATACAAAAAGTCCCTAGTTAATAATCACAAAATTGGCTCTAGGACTCCTACTAACAAGGGGGGATGGGGAAACGGAGCTCTGACTTTACCTGCCCCAAGAAGAAGGTAGAAAAGCCTGCGGGAGGCTCAATTGGCGTCTGGTCTACCCTGGGGATAACCACCGTCATCTCAGCCGGGATGCCGTAGGCCTCAATGGCCACCTGCAGAACCTCCGGTCTCACTCTCGAAGAGGCAGACTCGTACCACTCCGCCCGGTAACCTTTCATGATTCCTAAGGGAAAAGACAAGGAGAAGGCAAACTACTTACGTTCAAAAGAGCCCTTAGAGAAGAAGAGGGAGACAAGGTGCACTCAGCCACGAAGTCAGAAGTTGGCCGAACGATCTCACCTTCCCTTCTTATACCAAGGAAGCCGCCTGCGTGAACGCAATAGGGACGGAACATGTGGAAAGCAAAAAACCACCATATCGTGGTTGTGCCAGAGATAGTCGTCTGACGTGAGTGAGTTGCAGCGGTGCACGTCAGTAAGAGGTCGTGAAGAGGGCCGCTGAAGCACGTGGCGATGGGGCATTCGCAGAAGGACCTTGTCGCCATCAAAGATCGTCATGCGCCTTTATAACGGAGGGACAGGTATCATAACGTTACCTCGAAAGCCACATAGGCCTTTCGAGAAAGACAAAAACGAAAAGGGATTTTCTAAGGACCCGGGGTAACCCCTACAATCCTAGGACCCCGTATAACTACTAAGGGAGCAGTAACGGGTGCAAGGACCCACCGGGATACAGCTTCTTCACCACCACACTAGTCCGATCAGTCAACCATACTTCCTTCTATCAGGCTTGAAGGGAGAGACTTGTGATGGGGTTGAATAGCTCGTGGCGGACACATGGGATGAAGAAGCTACGTGGTAAAACACGACGAGTCTGAGCGACTCTCCTTTCAGAGCTATCAGGCCCCCTCGAGAAACACGCCCTAGAAGATTAGATCCGAAAATCCCTCCCGGGTAGACCCGACCACGGTTTGAAACCGACGGTTCGACGGTTCGGAACCGCAGGTTCGACGGTTCGTGGGAGGTCGACCCTCAACCTTAATCGTCTAAGCCGGTTATGTTGGATCGAGAAACACGATAGAGGGGGGGTGAATATCGTGAAAATCTTTTCGGATAAGACTAAGAGAAAATACGCAGCGGAATTAAAAAATAAACACACAAGGAACACAAGTATTTTTACTTGGTTCGGAGTCGCGGTCGACTCCTACTCCAAGGCCCACGGTCCTTGACCGTTTACTGCAGGCAATTCTATATTCGCGCAAAGGTTTACAGATTTAATACAAGAATAGTGCAATAAGTAAATGAATACACTTTTCGTTACCGACGCCCAGTGTGGATCGTACTTCGGAGCAGAGGGTCGTCGTCGGTGCTAGAGTCTCGAGATCGGAGTTTTCCGGAGTAGAGCGCTTGAACGAAAAGTGTAGAGGCGTTGGAAAGTTGTGTTCCTGAAGCCTAGGGGTCGAGCCCCTTTTATAGTGCTCCTGGGGGCGCCTGATTCACCGGGGGCGCCTGACATGTGCCTTCAGATCGGAGAAAACTTATCCGCAGCTCGGTCAGCGCTTATCCCTTCAGAATCGGCCTCGAGCTGACTGGGGCGCCCGGGACCTCCCGGGCGCCCAGCTTGACCTGGTCCGCTGGCTTCATGGCTGGTTTTGCTTCGACTCCTCTTTGGCTTTGACCTTGGGCGCCCGGGACCTCCCGGGCGCCTAGCCCAATGTTGTTTCGAATCGATTCTTGCTTAACTGCTTGTTTGGCTTTGACCATGGGCGCCCGAGACCTCCCGGGCGCCTAGCCCAGCTGCATGCCCCTCTCCTTTGGGGTGTTCTGAGCTGCAAAAACACACTCCTTCGGTCCCTGCATCCAAGGTTAGTTCCACAACAAACAAGGCAAGAATATTAGTCCATTTTTACAATCGTAACTGTCTTGGTTCTGAATTCGAGTCTCCCAAATGGAACCCTAGGTCGAACTGACGCCTACTGTTCCCTCGACGGGGAACGCGTCCTCACCTACTCCTCTCAGGAGAATTTACCTTTTGCCAACCGGCTCCTCCGGTTGGACTTTTTCCCAGCTTTACTCACCAGGTCTTCGTGCCCAATCCGCGACCAGGTCTTAGTGCCCAATTCCTCGAACCAGGTCTTCGGTGCCCAACCCTCGGTTAGGTCTTAGTGCCTAATTCCTTCAACCAGGTCTTCGGTGTCCAACCCTTGGTCAGGTCTTAGGTGCCCAGCCCTCGGCCAGGACTTAGTGCCCAACCCTTGGTCAGGTCTTAGGTGCCCAGCCCTCGGCCAGGACTTATTGCCTAGATTAACTAGGACTTTCCTGCACACTTGAATAACTTTATTAGATCACAAATAACACTTAACTTTGAATCCTTTGCCAATATCAAAACAAGGTTCGATATGGTGCTTCTTGCACCAACAATCTCCCCCTTTTTGATTTATGGCAACACAATTCAAAGTTAAGTAAAAACTTATAACAGTTAACAAATGAAGGAAAAAATCAATGAAGTATAGCAGTAATGAACAGAATAAATGTAGATTTGAAAAAAATCCGTTATTTCTCATACTCCCCATACAACCCTGAATACTTGTGTTATAAAGTACTTAACTTATAAAGTACTTAACTTTGACCTTTCCTCCCCCTTTGACATATATCAAAAACATACATGGGCGAACAAAATATTTAATAGGGAGTTTTGAGTTTTTGTAAAACTTCTAAGTTTTTGACAAAGTGTTTTTTTTCTTTCACAGATAGAGTAAAAGTATTTGCATCAAAGAAAACTTTTTACACTTAGACAATTTTTCATTTTTGAAAAGTTTTACAGGCTTAAATTTTGTTAAAAAAACTTTTACTTACAAGGCTTTGCAAAAAAAATTTACTTAGACAAAATTGTGAAGCCAAATTTCCCAAAAAAAAGTTTAACTTTTAGAATTGGGAAAAAATTTGTTTGCCAAAAAAAAATTTGCACACTTAGAAGAATTTGCTAGGAAACACTTTGTGCATTTTGAAAAATAAAATCTTTAAGAAATTTCTAGACAAGTTTTTCACCAAAAAACTTTACTTGGAAAATTTTGCCAAAATTTTCAAAATGTTTTTGCTCAGACAAATTTTGTTTACTAAGGAAAATTTTACTTAGGAGAAAAAACATGCACTTAAAAGATATTTTGAGATACTTAGAAATTTTTGCTTTATTTTTTGAAAAAGAGATAAAAATTTAAATAAAAGAATTTCCTTTTTCTCTTTCTTTCTCTCCCCCTTAATGTGAAACTCTTCTCCTTATGTTTTAGACCATTTCTAAAATAAACTTTTTTTGAAAAGGAGAAAAAGTTTAAGGAAGAATTTAATTTTTAATTTCACTTTTTCTACTCTCCCCCTTGGCCATATATTAATAAAGAAAATTTTTTAAAAACATATTTTGAAAGAAATTTAAAATTTGTGTATCAGAGCTTATGAGTCTTGAAAAAATTTGAGCGAAATAATGTTAAGAGTTATGATAATTTCTAAGTAACAAAATTTTGAAAGAATGAAAAATTAATGCTCAAAACCATAATTGGAGTCAAGTGTATATGATAAGCAATAAGAAATATTTAATCAATAAGTTTACTTGTTCTGAATATTTTAGAAAATGCAAATACAAAAAAAATGCAAGTACTTTATTGAGCTTTTTGAAAGATATAAGTATTTTGAAAGATATTATGAATTTGAAAAACATAAGTACTTTTAAAATATTAAAGAAAATTACTTAACTTATCTTTTTGAAAGTACTTACACATATATTTTACTTGCTTTGGTTTCTTTTCCAGTCTGACACAATCCTAGGAAATCTTGTTAACTACAAGGACATTTCCCTAAGTGTCCTGGAAATTCTCCAAAAAGAATTTTGATAAGCCAAAATGATAGTATTTTGAAAATATATGCAAGTACATTTTGAAAAATGTATGAAATTTTGAAGGCACAATATTTTACTTAACTTGGTTTATCTTCCAGTCTGACACAATCCTAGGAAGCCTTGTTATCTACAAGGACATTTCCTTAAGTGTCTTAGAAATTTTTCCAAGCTCAAGAGAAATATTATTTCAAATTGACTCTATTTAAAAAAATATTTTGAAAATAATAATATTTTTAAAAAAATGATAATATTTGAAAGGAAATTACTTGTGTTTTCAGAAGGATTTGAAAATACATGCATGAAAACATATCACCTTGAAATATTCAATAATTCTTTTAATCTGACCTCCCCCTAAACTTAACCCATTCCTAGGAAGCTTGTTGACCACAAGTACTCTTCTTCTAAGTCTTTAGGGTTTAGTTCAGATCAAAGGAATTATCTAATAATTTCAAAACCGATAATTACCAATAAAAACTTTTCAGAAGTTCTCCTTTTGATTCAAACTCCCCCTAAATTTGACACATCCTAGGAGTCCTTGTAGATTATGAAGTGGACCTTCCTCTGTGTCTTTAGGGTTTACCGAAATCAAATGAGACATAGACATAATTTTCGAATGTAATTTAAAACTTCGAAACATATTTTGAAACGAAGATAATTTGTCAGGCATAGTTTTTGAAAAACATAAGTAATAGTATTTAAAGCACAATTTTCGAAAACCATTTTAAAAGACAGTGATTTTTCAAGCACATTTTTGAATGAAAATTAAAAGAATAAACCACTCCCCCTGTACCGTTTGACTCAATCTAATGCCTTAGGGGACTTCAGTGTTATCCATGTTTGACTATGTTAAACCAAGTTTGACTCAGTTGACTATGTTTGATCAATCAATAACTAAATCAAACAAGCCCTATATTCTATTTAAAACGAGTCTATTGTGATATATAACATGAAATTCAATATTTTGGAAAAAAAATGTTAGAGATGAAAAAGTAGGGTATAGAAAACTGAATTAATTTGAAAAGTAGAGATAATTTTGAATAACTTTTGAAAGCACTTTGAGTTTTATTTAAAAGGATAGTGACATATATTCTTAAATCCTAGATATCTCACCCAGTTCTACATGATTAAACATTTTAACCTTATGGGTTTTGTGAGATAAGTATTTTAATTTTAAAAAATGGTTAAGTTTATTAATTTTGAAACATTTGTTATGAATCTAAGATTAATTGAACTTTGTGTTAGATTCAAATCTAACAATAGTAAAGTGAATTTGATTTTCAGTAATTGGCTTCCAGGTCTTGGCGAGGTACTAGGCCTTCTTTGGCCGTAGCCTTATTGGATCATCAACTCTTTCCTTGACAAAGCCTTTTATAGAAAATTCATCTTCAAGTTACTTCTTGAAAGATTTTGGTCTAACTAGCTTGGGTCTTGGATCGGTAGCTTCGGCTAGTTCCACCAGACTAAACAGACCAAGTAGGGTGTACTTGACCTTATTAGAAAGGTTTCTCTAACGTACTATCATCTCACCTCCGCCCAATACTATGTTGTTCAAATTTCAATTAACTCACTTTGTCCTTAATCTAACCAAACCTAATTCTAAGCATAATAAAAAAAAGCAAACATGACAAAAAATGATCTAAGTTACATCATAATAAAATTTTGGTTTTTTAAAATCACCATGGTTGTGAATTAATTTTCTAACGTATTAACTGTTGGATCGAGAGAATATGATAGAGGGGGGTGAATATCGTAAACCATTTTCGGATTTAGAGAGAGAATGCACAGCGAAAAATTAACACAAAAACCAAACGCAAACACAGGGATTTTACTTGGTTCAGAGTCGCGGTCGGCTCCTACTCCAAGGCCCAAGGTCCTTGACCGTTTACTGTAGGCAATACTATAATCGCGCAAAATCTTACAAACAGTTGTACAGAAGTAAGTGCAGTAAGAATACAATTAAGAATTGACTCTTCGTTACCGACGCCCGGTGTAGATCGTTCTTCGGTGTGTAGGGTCGTCGTCGGTGCTAGAATCTCGAGATGGAGGATTTCTGGAGCAAAGCGCCTGAGTTGAAGACCGTATTGCCGTTGGAAAACTTGTTGTTTGAAGCCTTGGGGTTAAGGGGCTATTTATAGCCTCCTGGGGCGCCCTGAACGTTGGGGGCGCCCCCCCCCCCCCCACGTGTCAGCCGATCCGAATAAATCTCGGTCAGCCCTTATCCCACTTGAATAGGGCTGAGAGTTGACTGGAGGCGCCTAGGACGCAGGGGGCGCCCGGGTTGACTCGGTCCGCTGGCTTGACTCTATCCGCTTCGTTGGCTTGAGCCCGGGGCGCCCGAGGCATCCGGGGCGCCCGGGAGCATGGGCCCCCCCCTGTGAGCTTCCGAAGCCTTCTCTTGCTTTACTTGTTTTGCCTTGACCTTGGGGGCGCCCGGGACACTGAGGGTGCCCTGCCAAGCTGCTTGCCCCTCTCATTTGGGGCATTCTGAGCTGCAGAAGCACATTCCTGTTGGAGCAATCGGCTCTAAGATGGTCCGGAGTGACCATAAGTTTTGATGTTTGGGCAAAGGGTTTATGTTAGGGTTTCCCTTGTATTCTTATATGTGTATGTTGAATGTGCAGGTTGTACAGGTTACACATATGGACTTGACTGGACAGCATCGGTACGGTGAAGGATGGCATGGAGGCAAGCTGGAGGCTTGCGTACGTATCCGAGGGACTTTGGTAAGCAGGGACGATGATCTGAGGGGCGCAGACTTCGAGGCATGCGTGAAGGATGGCATGGAGGCAAGCTGGAGGCTTGCGTGCATCCGAGGGACGGGAGCCGAAGATGAAGAGGGCGCAAAGGCAATAGTCGAGGCTGCGGATGAGGAGTCAGTCGAGTCGTGAGGATCGAGTGCTATGTGAATGTACTCGGAAAGGGATTCAGCTGGGGACCAGTCGACTGCTCTGGGAGCAGTCGACTGGTAGGTGGCTGGTGAGCTGGCTAAAATTCGAACGTTGGGGGTGCAACGGTCGAATTTGGCTGGCACCAATCGACTGCCCTTGGAGCAGTCGACTGGTGACGAGGTTTTCAGCTCGAGTTCTATTTAAAGAGAACTCGATTTGGGCTGAGATTTTTGACGAGTTTGGTCTTGGTTAATGTTGGGACCGGGTGCATGCCGACGCGGACATGTATTGTAATTGTTACGTAATTACATGCAGAGGAAACAAAAGCATGAATAATTTCCTAAATTATTCTAACACATATCCTAAGCATGCAATGTGTTCACATAATCGTAATATAAAATTTTTGTAGAAAAGGAAATTACTCTACGAATTACCTTGCATAACTTGGAAGAAGGGACGAGATCCAACCGTTAGCGTCCCTTGAAAGCTCCGCCTCTATTCGTATCCACGCCGAGTATCATCGGGATGACTTCGCTAAGCCACGAGTTTCATGTTCACGAGAACTACTAGATTCTCCGTGAACACGACGAAAACCGAGAGAGTAATCAAATTGAAAGACTCACCACCAAGGTTAGCCGAAGAGGAAGATCGTCGCAAGGAAGAACTTCGTCGCCTTGATGCTTCTCCTTGTGCTCACGGCAAGAAGAAAGAGGGGAGGCCTATGGCCGGCCAAGAGAGAGGGAGAGAAGAAGAGGAGAGAGCCCAAGCAATTCTTGGATCGATCATCTTCCATGGCACCCCTTGGGTCCTTTATATAGGGAGAGGTTTCTTAATTCCCAAGCAAACCTCTCCTTGATTATGGAATAATTTCTCAATCAATCCATAATCAAGGCTCTCCTGATCAAGCTTTCTCTTCTTGATTATGGAATAATTTCTCAATCAATCCATAATCAAGGCTCTCTTTCTTTTGGCATGATTATATAAAATTTATAAAGCAAACCAACCATTGGTTCATTATATAAAAATTTATAAACAAACCAACCATTGGTTCATTATATAAATTTTATTAAACAAACCAACTCATGGTTCATTATATAAAAATTTATATAAAATTTATATAACCTTGTATACAATAAACCAACCTTTGGTCTATTTTATAAAACAAACCAAAATAGCCTTATCCTCTTATGGTGGTGGCCGGCCATGACAAGAAGAGAGGAGGCCACCTCCTTGGCCGGCCCATCTAACCCCAATTGGATCAAATCCCCTAATGAATTAAACTTATTTAATTCACACATTAAGTCTTTAAAAGATTTAGCCATTCTATGCTTCCGATGCGTCTGAAATAAATTCAGTTTTAGACTATTGTTTGGACTTACCAAAAATAGTCTATCTCGATTGAGAATCCAATTCTCCACTCGTTTTAAATCCTTCGAATTACTCATTATACGTGTGACCAAATAGGCTTTCAATTTATGTTGGCCGTCCATAATTAACTAATTAATTATAGAACGATCATGAGTGGCACCTAGTAGTACATCATGATCCCCAATTAATTGAAAGATCAACGGTTGACCTCAGAAATGATTCTGAACCCCTTCAGCAGCTATAATGAATCGTGCCCCATTCCCATCACCATCTTATATCCACTTGGTTCAGGACATGGTCTATGTGTGTCAGTCCCCACTAGATTGACTACGTCACACCTAGCCCAAGTAATGTCTTTCTCGTCCAACGGATTCTAATTACTCTCATGTTTCCTAGAGGATTCATACTCGAAACATGTTGTGCTCTGGCCAGAGGCTTCGAGTAACAATCCGACGATAGGCCTTGGGTATACATCTCCTCGCAAGGAGTGGTGAATCGTTTGTAGGTTGTTCAAACATCTTCGGGCACTTCGGCTTATACCCAATCATCCTGGGTCCACACCTCCTTGGAGATGCTTGCTTAAGATGTCAAAGTATAAGTCTCCATGACCAAGATGACTTGAACACCGCAAGTCAAAGGAACATCTCACTTAAGCTGCAGTAAGAACTTCACTGACATATCTATATGTAGACTACCATATGAAGTTTTACAGCTAGTCACTCCAATGAACTAGTTCCCTTAACTAGCATTCATGTTTATCTCCGGACATCTCCATGTCACCAGCCAGTGAGAATCAGCTGATTAGAGAATAACTCATGCTAGTCTCAACAGAATTCATAGTGTCCGTATTTATCAATTCATCGACTAGGGACAATTTCAATACTTCACAATTGCACATGTAGAGATGATCACTAGTTGTGAATTCATCACAAATTCTCTCATGCTGTGAATTGTATTGCGGACATTCAGTAAATGAGCTTAAGATCTTAATCAAATAATCATGTATACTCAAATAGTGAATATTCATTTATTAAAAAATAAATGATTACAATCATAAAATGATTGCCTTAGGACACTTCTCTCATATCACTAACAAACTCCCACTTAGCCTAATGCCAATCGCTACTGTACCCAATACCACAGGCTCTAACATGACCCTCAAACTTGCTTTGAGGCAAGGCCTTAGTTAAAGGATCCGCTAAATTCCTTTCAGTGGGAATTTTCTCAATTTATATATCATTCCTACTTATAATTTCTCTGATCAGATGATAGCGGCGAAGCACATATTTGGATCGCTGATGAGACCTTGGTTCCTTTGCTTGTGCAATAGCTCCATTGTTGTCGCATTAAACCGGTATTGCTTCATCAATGGTTGGAACCACACCAAGTTCTGAGACAAACTTCTTGATCCAGACTGCTTCCGAAGCTGCAATATATTCCGCTTCCGTGGTAGAATCCGCTACAGTGTCTTGCTTGGAACTCTTCCAACTTATTGCGACTCTATTCAAAGTAAATACTTATCCAGACTCAGATTTGGAGTCATCCTTATCTGTCTGGAAACTGGCATCTGTATACCCACGCATTACCATATCTCCTTCTCCATATATTAGGAACACATCCTTAGTTCTTCTTAAGTACTTAAGGATTGTCTTGACAGCCGCCCAATGATCCATTCCTGGATCAGATTGGTATCTGCTCGTGACAATCAGAGCATACGATACATCGGGCCTAGTACATAACATAGCATACATGCTAGATCCTATCGCGGATGCATAAGGAATCTTATTCATGCAAATCCTCTCGTCTTCTGTGCGCGGACACATAGACTTTGAAAGGTTGATCCCATGCCTGATGGGAAGGTAACCTTTCTTGGATTCCGACATGCTAAACCTTTTTAGCACTCGGTCTATATATGTAGACTGCGAAAGACCAAGCAACCATTTTGATCTATCTCTATAGATTATAATCCCAAGGATATAGGTTGCTTCTCCCAGGTCTTTCATGGAGAAAGTTTTGGACAACCAAATTTTAACTGACTGTAAGACTGATATATCGTTTCCTATAAGTAAAATGTCATCGACATATAACACTAGGAATACGACTGCACTCCCACTAACCTTCTTGCATACACAAGGTTCGTCAGGATTTTGTGAGAAATCAAACTCTTTGATTGTCTCATCAAAACGGATGTTCCAGCTCCTGGATGCTTGCTTTAGTCCATATATGGATCGTCGAAGCTTGCATACTTTGGTTTTATTAACCGATGTGAATCCTTCAGATTGTATCATGTATACATCCTCAAGCAGGTTTCCATTAAGGAAAGTTGTTTTCACATCCATTTGCCATATCTCATAATCATAATGAGCTGCTATGGCCAGGAGCATCCGAATGGATTTGAGCATAGCTACTGGCGAATCGGTTTCGTCATAATCAATTCCTTGTTTCTGACGATATCCTTTTGCCACTAATCTAGCCTTAAAGGTAACAACATTACCTTCCATGTCGGTTTTCTTCTTGAAAACCCACTTGCACCCTATGGGCTTAATCCCTTCAGGCGGGTTAACTAAGTCCCATACTTGATTTTCGTACATGGAATCCATTTCCGACTTCATGGCTTCAAGCCATTTATCCCTTTCTGAATTTATCAGAACATC
>JAGFNQ010002833.1:0-34415 GCA_024364735.1 Boesenbergia rotunda
GTTAGTCTAAAACACAACAAAACATTAAGTGGTTAGTTTATACAGCCTTAGCTGTCTTGGTTCTAACTTTGGGTCTCCAAAATGGAACCCTAGGTCGAACCGACGCCTACTGTTCCCTCGACGGGGAACGCACCCTCACCTACTCCTCTCGGGAGAATGTACCTGATGCCAACCGCTCCTTTGGTTGGACTTTTGCCTGACGGTCCTTTGCCAGGTCTTGGATACTGGCAGCCCTTCGCCAGTTGCCTAGCAGTCCTTCTTTAGGGCTTTGATACTAGCAGTCCTTCGCCAGTTGCCTAGCAGTCCTTCGCTAGGTCTTGGATACTAGCAGTCCTTCGCCAGTTGCCTAGCAGTCCTTCGCTAGGGCTTGGATACTGGCAGTCCTTTGCCAGTTGCCTAGCAGTCCTTCGCTAGGGCTTGGATATTAGCAGTCCTTCGCCAGGTGCCTAGCAGTCCTTTGCTAGGGCTTTGTATCCTGGCAGTCCTTCGCCAGGTGCCTAGCAGTCCTTCGCTAGGGCTTTTTCTGTACACTCAGTGAACAACGTTAGATCACAAACAAACTTAACTTTGAATCCTTTGCCAATATCAAAACAAGGTTCGATATGGTGCTTCCTGCACCAACACTTCCGACCAGGTCTCCCGACCAAGTCTGCCGATCAAGTTGCTGAGCTCCCGACCCAGTCTGTCGAGCACCGAGCTCCCGACCTAGTCTGCCGAGCGCCAACCCAGTCTACTGAGCGCCGAGATCAGTCTGCCGAGCGCCGAGCTCAGTCTGCCGAGCGCCGAGCTCCCGACCAAGTCCCTGAGCTCCTGTCCCGAACTCCCGAACTAGGCTCCCAATCAGATTTCCCGAGTTCCCAACTCGGGCTCCCACTCAGATTTCCCAAAGTATCATGTCCTTAGTGTGTGCCCCAATAGGTTCTCGTGACGTTGGCAATGTATCTAAATACCTTAGACACATAAGCAATGAGCGGCATCTAGCAATGCATCATTGCTACCCAAGTAACAAGAAAAGTCGAGATCCGACTAAACCTCCGTGACTATGATAATGTATGACCTTGTCCTTCTATCCTTGATATCTAGATTGACCAATGAGGCATAGACCGTGTCATCCTTGATCAATCTATGTGTTTCTTGATCCCCGAGTAGACTCACTCAAACAAATAAGCTCAATATCTCATATTGACTCATTTGAGCATGGTCATGCATTTTAGTAGTCCTACTCGATCAAGGGGTCCACAGATATCACTCCCGTCATATGGGAGGGATAGATCCCATCTACATCACTCACATCCCTCCGCATAATTCATTACATACCCAGTGATCGCCTTTATAGTCCACCCTGTTACGGGTGACGTTTGACGATACCAAAGAACATAACTCCATATATAGGGAACCGTAGTGACTTCAGGTCTAAGGATTATTCATACCAATAGTCACATGAGAAAGTTTATGACATTCATATGACAATCTATGAAACTTTCTCATGGCGGGTCAATTTAGTACACATTCTCTAATGTATACCCATGTGTCAACTTGATATCACATATCCATGACTTGTGAGCTCAAGTCATCTATTGACCTACATGCTAGTCTCCATGCATTAATATTGTCTCTGAATATTAATGCTTGACTAGGAATAATTTAGTGTAGTGTTTTCTACATTATCTCACTATCGATTCAACCAATCGATATAATGTAGATAAGAACCTACTACACAAGGATATTATTATACTTAGTTATTTGACACAAAAATAAAGTAAGTATAATAACCAAACATGCCTTTATTAATAATAGAATATGATACAAAACAGTCCCTAGTCAATCATCACATAATTGGCTCTAGGGCTCCTACTAACAACTGTCTCTCCTTCGCCAGCCTTCTTTTACGCCTCTGATCATCAGGTCATCACTAGGCGTCTGCAACCAGCTCACCACCAGGCGCGTCTGCAACCAGCTCCGTCACCACTGACTCACTGACCTCTACTGGACTTAGCCCACTGAAACCTCTTCAGCCGAGCCTCAGGTCAGTCGCCAGCTCCGCTAGACAGTTGCCAGCCCGTGCCAGAAGCCGTTGAATCCTGCGAATGGAAAACAGACAAACCTGCCCGAAGCGAAAGTCGCCAATTGACCCTCCTTCATGGTTTGTGTCATCCCTGTATTACCTGCACACTCATCAAAGGATTAGCACAGCAAATCAAAAAGAAGTCAACAGGTATCAGAGAGTAATCAGAAGTCTAACAACGATTCAAATTAAAGTGATCAGACACTGATCGGTTACTAGACCGATCGGTGAAGGGCCTGATCGATCAGGCTCCTGCCTGATCGATCCAGTGAAGCTCTGATCGATCACCTTGATCGATCAGAGAACAAGGATCGGTCCACTGACCGATCACAAGGAAGACCAAACTTCCTGGAAGTCAGCCAAGGGATTTCAGACCAACCCTGATCGGTCACTTGACTGATCAAGCTCGAGCCCTAATCAGTCAAGCTGACCGATCAGGCTAGAGCCTGACCGATTAGGCTCCTGCCTAATCGGTCCAGGCATGCCCTGATCGGTCCGAAGATCGATCAGGGTCTTCTACCTGACCTTCTAGTCCCTTTCTGATCGTTCACCAGAACGATCAGAGACCACACAGAAAGTCATTGGATCCAAGCCAAGATGCCCTGATCGGTCAAGCTGACCGATTAGGCTAGAGCCTGACCGATCAGGCTCCTGCCTGATCGGTCCAGGCATGCCTTGATCGGTCCGTAGACCGATCAGGGTCTTCTACCTAACCTTCTGTTCTCTTCTGTTCTCTTTTTGATTGTTCACCAGACTGATCAGAAACCACATAGATGGTTTTTGTTCTCTTTCTGATCGTTCACCAGACCAATCAGACACCCTGGATCGGTCACCAGATCGATCTATTATCAAGGGAGTTCGTGCCAACTCCCTGATCGGACCACAGACCGATCCAGCTCCAACCATTTCGACCCTAAGTCTAGAGAACGACCTCCCTTGCCTTCTCTGACTCATTCTGGTCCCAGAGAACGAGCTCATATGCCCTCTCCGACCAGTACACTCAATGCTCAGTCCCCCAGACCAAGACTTCGTGTCCAGCTTCACTCAACGGGACTTTGTTCAACTTAGCTCCTCTCGTTAGGACCTGGCTTTACTCACCAGTGTTTCCTTCACCTAGCTTTACTCGCTAGGACCCGGCTTCACTCACCTGGGTTTCCTTCCACCTAGCTTCACTCACTAGGACCCGACTTCACTCACTGGGGTTTTCGTCACCCGGCTTCACTCACCAGGACTCGGTTTCACTCGCCGGGGTTTTCGTCATCTGGCTTCACTCACCAGGACCCGACTTCACTCACCGGGGTTTTCGTCACCCGACTTCACTTACCAGAACTCGTGCCCAGTCCCCGACCAGGACTTAAGCTGAACTTATTTTACTCACCTAAACTTAAATCATTGTCAACACCAAAACAACAATCAGGTCAGATTGCATCAACAATCTCCCCCTTTTTGTAGTTTGACAACCCGATTCTATATTTAGGTATCAGACGTCAAATGAAATCAAATTTCACTATTGCAAGGGAATCAAAGTCCTCCCCTTACCATAATTAAATTTGTAACAAACCCTAAACTTAACTAAGCATTCTCTCCCCCTTTGTCAAACACCGAAAATGGTCTGGTTATTAATTTTAAATAACTCCTCCTTAAACGAGGGTCTCTCCCCAAACCCAAAATAACTAAAGGTAAGTGTTGAATTGCATATGAAGGCATATACCATAAATGTACTATGGCAACAATATATATGCATCATATGTCAGGTAAGGAATCAAACAAGCTGATGACTGAAGTAACACCAAAACAGATAGGCATACTGTCATCAACCGCATAGTCATAAGGCAATATCAATTAATAGTCATAATTCAGAGCTCATCAGTCTGTGAACCGACCAGAGAGAGCCCTGATCAGTCTATGGACTGATCAGAGAGAGCCGTGATCGATCACCTTGACCGTTCAGGATGAGGCCTGATCGGTCTGTGGACCGATCAGATTTCAGATGAGAAACTCTGATATCAGACTGCATTGATGATTTGGAGTCCTTTAACCAAGAAAATAAACAAGCACAACATATCAGGGAAACTTAAGTGTGATGACCTAGAAGTTGAGAATATGTATATGCTAAGTCATAGAATTTTGGTACTGACCCCTTGATTCAGTTCGATAGAAAGAAAGCACTAAGCCGAACTTAATCTCATGTTCTTTGTCTATTGATGCCTTGTGAGATTTTTATCGTGATTTTTGGATCAGTACAAATTAATGTGTTCATACTTGTTCTTTAGTATGCATTCATGTTGTATAATACATACAGGAAGATCTTGGCTTGCTCGACTATGTTCACCTTAAAAAGTTTCTTTTTAAAACAAAACAACTTAAGCCTGAGATATACAATAAGGTATTTCAAAAATAAGCTGCTATTTTGATATTGTGACTAACTTCTAGATTTACAGTAAACTATAAATTGCAATTCTAAGCAATTCATAGTTCTAATTCAAGTTTGTATCAAAAATAGTGCTCCTCGATCATTTTTTTGGAGCACCCATTATCAACAACCCATGTTGATAGATGCTCCCCCTCAACCAATGCCTATACAATTCGAAATATAGATGTTTTAGGTACCCAAACTTTGGGACCTAATGCACATGCCTTGGTCATTTTCTTTCTAACTCTTTGAACCCTAGAAACATTTGGTGATCTAATTTGGGTCTAGACATTAATGACACGAAACTTGGTTCCTTAGGTCGGTAACCTAAACCAACCTTATTGTAGACCGCTCTTTGAGAATTTAGGATCATATCTAAGATCTTGGAGCTAGTTGAGAATTTCTCAAGAAAATTCTTGAGTTTCTCAACCTCACTCTTCAAAGCCTTATTCTCATCCTCAAGAATCTTAACATGCAAGTCATCAATATCATGATCCTTAGGTGTTTTCAATTGTTCTACTTCTAATTTTAAAGTCTTCACCTTGACCTTAGATTTCTTAAGCAAATTGGTTAAGCATGCTATTGTTCTATAACATTTATCTAACTCAAGAGAGATTACCTCTTCATCATTCGAAGATGATGAAGTCGCGGTTGAGGAGTCCCTTGATTCGCCACTACTTTCTTCACTTGAATCCTCTAGTGCCATGAAAGCCACGTGACGGGTGTTCTCCTCCTCCTCCTTTTCTTTCTTCTTTTCCTTTCTCTTCTTTCTTCTGTCGCCTGCCACAAAAGCAATACCCTTCTCCTTTGGGTTTTGGTTAGCAATCTCATGTAGTTCCATTTCATAAAAATAAATCGTCTATCTTTATAATGGAAAGATCCTTGGATACCTTGTAGGCATCAACCATGGATGACCACAAGGCATTCCTAGGGAAAGATTTAAGCACGTACCTTACAAGGTCACGATTCTCGATCTTCTCATTGATCGAATGCAAGCCATTAAAGATTTCCTTGAACCGACCATGAAGCATACTTACAGTTTCGTTTTCTTTCACAGAGAGGTTCTGGAGTTGGCTGAGAAGGAGATCTTTCTTGGCTATCCGGGAATCTTGAGTGCCTTCGTGAAGCTCTATGAGTTTGTTCCACAAATCCTTAGCACTGGTGAAGGGTCCAACTTTGATTAGCTGCTCCTTGGTCATCCCACACTGCAGGGTGACCACAACCTTTGCATCAGCTTCCCCCTTTCTTATCTGATCGGCTGACCATCTTGAGAACTCAAGTTCTTTTCCCTCAACATCCTTTGGAGGAGAGAAACCCTCCTTGACTGAGAACCACATGCTGATGTTGGTCTTCAAATAATATTCCATTCGGGATCACCAGTACGGGAAATCAGTTCCATCCAAGAATGGGGGTCTGTTTGTGCTGAAGCCTTCTCCTCCCAGCACCATCTTCTTGCTCTTCGGGTGTTAGTCCATTTGAAAGAGCCCCAGGCTCTGATACCACATATTGGACCTTGGATGGCTAGAGAAGGGGGGTGTGAATAGCCAGACACTTAAACTTCAGCTTCTTTTTGTTTCTGCACTTGAGATTAGCAGCGGAAGACACAAAGACAGAAACAAAAACAACACAAACAGAAAAACAGAAAGAACAACAGACGCTAACTCAGAGATGTACAAGGTTCGGGGATAACTTGCTCCTACTCCTTGGCGTGCCCGTGAGGTGGGCGATCCCTTGATCGTTAGCAGATCAAGCCCCGAAAATCCGGATAACACAGTCTCCTTCTCGGTGGAGAAACCTCTCCACAGATAGTCTCAGAATAATATCAAACAAAGCATAGAGACAATGAGAATGCTTACAGAGCGCGAGCATAGAAAACGCAAAGGTGAACGTTTACATAGCACAACTCACAACACAGCACAACCGCAGCAAGAGCCTTCACTCAGCTCTTCCTTCTCGTGGTGTCTGCTTGCTGATCGTCTCACAAAGTTCTCAAAGGTTCAAAGTTACTGTCTCTCCTTCGCCAGACTTCTTTTAATCCTCTGCTCATCAGGTCATCACCAGGCATCTGCAACCAGCTCACCACCAGGCGCGTCTGCAACCAGCTCAATCACCACTGACCCACTGACCTCTACTAGGCTTAGTCCACTGAAACATCTTCAACCGAGACTCAGGTCAGTCGCCAGCTCCGCCAGATAGTTGCCAGCCCGCGCCAGAAGCCGTTGAATCCTGCGAATGGAAAACAGACAAACCTGCCCGAAGTGAAAGTTGCCAATTGACCCTCCTTCTTGGTTTGTGTCATCCCTGTATTACCTGCACACTCATCAAAGGATTAGCATAGAAAATCAAAAAGAAATCAACAGGTATCAGAGAGAAATCAGAGTGTAATCAGAAGTCTAACAACGATTCAAATTAAAGTGATCAGACATTGATCGGTCACCAGACCGATCGGTGAAGGGCATGATCGATCAGGCTCCTGCCTGATTGATCCAGTGAAGCTCTGATCGATCACCTTGATCGATCAGAGAACAAGGATCGGTCCACTGACCGATTACAAGGATGACCAAACTTCCTGGAAGTCAGCCAAGGGATTTCAGACCAACCCTAATCGGTCGCTTGACCGATCAAGCTCGAGCCCTGATCGGTCATGCTGACCGATCAGGCTAGAGTCTGACCGATCAGGCTCCTGCCTAATCAGTCCGAGCATGCCCTGATCGATCCAGAGACCGATCAGGGTCTTCTACCTGACCTTCTGGTCCCTTTCTAATCATTCACCAGAATGATCAGAGACCACACAGAAAGTCATTGGATCCAAGCCAAGATGCCCTGATCGGTCGCTTGACCGATCAAGCTCGAGGCCTGATCGGTCAAGATGACCGATCAGGCTAGAGCCTGACCTATCAGGCTCCTGCCTGATTGGTCCAGGCTTGCCTTGATCGGTCCGTAGACCGATCAGGGTCTTCTACCTAACTTTCTGTTCTCTTTCTGATCGTTCACCAGACCGATCAGAAACCATACAGAAGGTTTCTGTTCTCTTTCTGATCCTTCACCAGACCGATCAAACACCTTGGATCGGTCACCAGACCGATCTATTATCAAGGGAGTTCGTGCCAACTCCCTGATCGGACCACAGACCGATCTAGCTCCAACCATTTCGACCCTAAGTCTAGAGAATGACCTCCCTTGCCTTCTCTAACTTATTCTAGTCCCAGAGAACGAGCTCATGTGCCCTCTTCGACCAGTACACTCAATGCTCAGTCCCCCGGACCAAGACTTCGTGCCCAGCTTCACTCACCGAGACTTTCTTCAACCTAGCTCCCCTCGCTAGGACCTGACTTTACTCACCAGGGTTTCCTTCACCTAGCTTCACTCGCTAGGACCCAGCTTCACTCACCGGGGTTTCCTTCCACCTAGCTTCACTCACTAGGACCCGACTTCACTCACCGAGGTTTCCGTCACCCGGCTTCACTCACCGGGGTTTCCGTCACCCGGCTTCACTCACTAGGACCCGGCTACACTCACCGGGGTTTCCGTCACCTGACTTCACTCACCAGGACCCGGCTTCACTCACCATGGTTTCCGTCACCCGGCTTCACTTACCGAAACTTGTGCCCAGTCCCCGACCAGGACTTAAGCCGAAATTATCTTACTCACCTAAACTTAAATCGGTGTCAACACCAAAAAAATAATTAGGTCAGACTGCATCAACATATCCCATCGCCAGGTCGGTCAAGCAATGGAAGAGAGATTTAAGCACAGAATAGAATAAGGTTATCCGAGCTGAAATAGAGAAGTTGTTGGAGGTCGGACACATCATAGAGGTCCAATTCCCAACCTACCTAGCCAACTTGGTTTTGGTGGCCAAGCCTGACAACAAGTGGAGAATCCGCATTAACTTTCGAGACCTTAACCGATCCTGCCCAAAGGATTGCTATCCCTTGCCCCGCATCGACCAAATGGTCAACTCGACTGCCGAAAGTGAGCTCATCTCATGTTGGACGCATACCAGGGCTATCACCAGGTGCCCTTGGTAGCTGAGGATCAAGAGAAGGTTAGCTTCATCACGATGGATGACATATACTGCTACACGGTCTTGCCGTTCAGGCTGAAGAATGCCGGAGTCACCTACCAGTGAATGATGAACAAGGTCTTCCGGTCACAGATCAGTCAGAACATTGAAATGTACATGGACAACATTCTGATCAAGTCAAATCGAGCTAGCATCCTGGTGTCCGATGTGGAAGAGACATGTCAGACCTTGCGGAGGTATGGGCTTAAGCTGAACTCGGCCACGTGACTCTTTGGAGCCCGAAGTGGAAAATTCCTTGGGTATATCATCATCGAGAGGGGGATTGAGGCCAACCCGAGCAAGGTCCAATCCCTACTCGACATGCCCCCACCACGGAATCTCAGGGAGGCACAGAGACTCACTGGGCGAATCACCGCCCTGTCTCGCTTCATCTCCCAATCTGTCGAGCGAGGGTTACCCTTCTTCAAGACCCTCTGTCGAGCTACCAAATTTCAATGGGACGCCAATTGTGATAAGGCGTTTGAGGAATTGAAGACATATCTAGCCGAGTTGTCAGTGTTGGCCAAGCCAGAGGTCGGAGAAGTGTTGTATGTATATTTGGCGGCCTCGGCTGAGTCGATCAGTATGGTGTTAGTCAGGCAGGGTGAAGCCGAGTAGCAACTAGTGTATTTCTTTGCTCATCTATTAAGGGTGTCGAATGCCTCTACACGGCACTCGAGAAGTTAGCCTACGTTCTGTTATTGGCTGCTCGGTGACTCCGACCATATTTTCTAGCACATCCGATCGTGGTCCTAACCAACAGTAATCTGGGTCGAGTAGTCTCGATCCCCGGAGGCTTCGGGCCGACTGATCAAGTGGACCACCGAGTTGAGTGAATACGACATCCAGTATCAAGCTCGATCAACTATCAAAACACAAGCCTTAGCCGATTTTCTAAGTGAATTGCACTCGGAGGAAGCTAAGGAAGCTTCAAGCTTGGCAAGTTTACGTGGATGGATCGTTGGCTCGATCGAGCAGTGGCATTGGCATTCTGATGGTCTCTTCAAGGGGAGAACAGTTACATCTGTCGGCCCGACTAGAGTATCGAGCCACAAACAGCGAGGCCGAGTATGAAGCCCTCATTGCTGGACTACAGGCCACTAAGCATGTGAGTGCTACTCAGGTAGTGTTATACTCGGACTCTCAGATGGCCACTCAGCAGCTTGCCGATCGATTTGAGGTTAACAGCGACCGGTTACAAGCCTTTGTGGAAGCCTACGAGAAATTTAAAGCTGGATTCCAGGAGGTCCAGCTACACAAGATCCCGAGAGAGAGCAACCTACAGGCAGACGAGTTAGCCAAGTTGGCTAGCTCAGTAGGCTCCTGGGTGCTTCCTCAACCAAGTAGTCAGACAATGATGGTGATGCATATTGAGCAACAGGACAAGTTGGAGCTCGGGATGGATTAGAGAGTGCCTCTCATCGCTTACCTAACAAGCGGGGCCCTCCCGGCCGACCAAGAGGAGGTCCAACTCCTGAGAAAGTGAACGGTCCAATACTCCTTGGTCGGAGATGTGTTGTACAAAAGAGCCTTCGCCCGACCTCTACTCAAGTGCTTGGGTGAAGAAGATGCCGAATATGTATTAAAAGAAATACATATGGGGATCTATGGAAGCCATGCTGGAGCTAGGGCTGTGGCTCGAAAAGCGTTGCTCTTAGGATATTATTGGCCGACCCTGCAGAAGAATGCCGACCTAATGGCTTCCACTTGCTTATCCTGTCAGAAGCACCATAACCTCCCCCATAGGCCAGTTGAAATGATTAAGGTGTCAAAGGTATCCTGCCTGTTCGATCAATGGGGCATGGACATAGTGGGGCCTTTCCCGACTGCTGTCGCTCAGAAAAGGTTCTTACTAGTGGCTGTAGATTATTTCTCCAATTAGATAGAAGCCAAGGCCTTGGCGCGCATCACTGAGCAGATCGTTATCAAGGTTTTGTGGCAGAACATCATGTGCCGATACGGTATCCCCCATAAGCTGGTCTCGGACAACGGAAGACAATTCAGGGTCGAAGAATACAAGAATGGTGCTCGACCTATGGTATTCAGCAAGCATTCACTTCTGTGGCATACCCTCAGAGCAATGGTCAAGCGGAAGTGACCAATCAAGAAATCTTGAGAGGCTTGAAGACTAAGCTCGATCACATGGGCGACACCTGGGTCGATGAGTTGCCAAGCATCTTGTGGGCTCAGCGAACCACACCTAGAGAAACTACGGGTCACACACCCTTCCAGTTGGTCTATGGAAGCGAGGTTGTGGTGCATGTTGAAATCGGGTGCAAGTCCGACCGGCGGAAGGCCTATGATGAAGTTAACTCGGAAAGAAGGCGTTTAGAGCTGGACATTGTTGAAGATTGGGATGCCTCGATGAGCTCGACCTGCACCTTCTTCAGCTCATCTTGAGCCTTATTCCAGAGAGACCAGGCCTTGATCTCCGTGTGCTCGACTTGGGAGACTTGGAGAAGTGTCTGGGCGACCGCCATGTCTGCCAAGTCAATTTGGGACTTGGCGACCTCCAGTTGCTCCTCCGAGTGGTTCAGACGGTTCTGCAGAGCAATGACCTCCGCCCTCAGGCCATTGAGGTTGGCCTCATTGGATACCAGCTGCGTGTGCTGGAGTCAGGTCTCCAAATTCTGCACCTGCCTCTCGGCTGGTAGTTGAGCTTTGGAGTGGGCTAGCATGGTCATCGACATGCTGTAGCAAGAGCCCCAAAGTTGCACAGGACAAAGCATGTATTTAACACCGAGTTAAGGAAAACATGTGAAAATGTACAAGTGATGGGTATACCTGAGTGGATGCCGAGAAGAATGCATTGGCTCAGACACTCGAGCCTCGATAGTTGGACTCCCGGAGGCCTTGGACAAAATGATCAGTGAGCGGTCCGCAGAGATAGAGCTCATGGGACCGCTCGGACTCGCTCCTGCTCGGCTCCTCCAAGCACATGTTGAGGCAATCTATGGTCCGGAGTGACCATATGTTTTGATGTTTAGGCAAAGGGTTTAAGTTAGGTTTACCCTTGTGTATTTGATATGTGTATGTGAGTGTGCAGGATGTGCAGGTTACACATATTGGCTTAGCTGGACGACCTCGGTACGGTGAAGGGTGGCATGGAGACAAGCCGCGGGCTTGTGTACGCACCTGAGGGACTATGGAGAGCAGGGACGATGAGCTGAGGGGAACGGACTTCGAGGCATGCATGAAGGATGGCATGGAGGTAAGCTAGAGGCTTGTGTGCATCCGAGGGATGGGAGTCGAAGATGAAGAGGGTGCGAAGGCAATAGTCGAGGCTGCTGGTGATGGGTTAGCTGCGTCGTGAGGGTACGAGTGCTGAGTGATTGTACTCGGGAAATCCTAGGGTTTGAGTGCCGAGAGAAGTGTACTCGGGAAGGGAAACCTTAGGTGTGTGAGTGGACCAATCGACTGCCCTTGGGGCAGTCGACTGATAAAACTCACAAAAGGCAGTCAGCTCTGGACCAATCGACTGCTCTGGGAGCAGTCGACTGGTAGCGGCTGGTGTGTTGGCTGAAAATTCGAACGTTGGGGTTGCAACGGTCGATTTTCAGTGGGACCAGTCGACTGCCATGGGAGCAGTCGACTGGTGGTGAGGGTTTCAGCCCTTAGTTCTATTTAAGAGGACTTCGTGTTAGCTGAGACTCTTGACGAATTTGGCTTTGGTCAAGAGCCAAATAGTAGTCTTGGTGCTAAGATATTGTCGAGGTGTTGTGACGAGGTTTCTCCACCCACAAGGAGTGACAAGGGCTAGCCGGAGGTCATCCGGAGAGTGATCCACCGAAGGATTATTGGATTAGTCACCTCTTGGAGGTGGATACCAAGTAAATCGATATTGTTAGCATTGTTTAGTTGTTAGTTTTACTTTATCGTATTTCCGCTTGCGCAACTAACAACGTAGGTAGAAGAACGAATCGAAGAATTGCTATTCACCCCCCTCTAGCAACCGACATCGATCTAACAAGTGGTATTAGAGCGAAGGACTGCTCTTGTCGGACTAATCGCCGAGGGAGCAAGAAAGCTAGAGGAGAAGATGATGGAAGATAAGTTGGGGAAAGATATCTACACTTCACCTCCCTACGATCATGTAGATTTTGATTATTGGAGGATGAGAATAGAGACATGGTTCGGAATGGAGTGGGACCTTAGGATTGCGCTTGAAGAACCCCTTGAAATTCTAAAGGATAAGCACGGGAAGAAGCTTAGACCAAGCTATTGGAATCAAGAGCAACAAAATCAATCAAAGGCAAATGAAAAGGTAGTTGCAATTTTAATTAATATTTTGCCTAACAATGTAATTAGTGGTGTAGGAAAATATCAAAATGCACATGAGCGATGAAAAAAGGTGGTAGAATTCCATGGAAATCCTACACGAGCTCAATTAGTGGAAGAGCCCGAGAAAGTGAGCTTAATAGCCCAAGAGGAGGAAGAAGAGAGTGAAAGATCATCCACGTCATCAAGAGAAGAGGAAGAGGTCTCCACTTCAAGAATTGAGGGGGAGGAGAGACCCTCATCAATCCCGGAGTAAGAAGAAGCTCCAACCTCCACCAAAGCAAAAACAAAGGATCATATCATTTGCTTTGGTTGCAATGAAAAGGGACACTACAAGGATAAGTGTCCAAAGGGTAGGAAAAAGGAGGTAACCCCTAAACCAATTTCAATTCCTTCTAAATCTAACATGGGGTGTAGGAATGAAGAAGCCCAAGCTAAAAGGAAGAGAATTAGATGCTTCACATGTGGAGAGCTAGGGCACTATCATACCAAGTGTCCAAGGAAAGGAGAACTAAAGAAGATGGAGAAATTGAGAAGATGGGAGAAGGAGGAGAGAAAGAAAAGAAACTTACAACAAGGAGGAACTTCAAGGGTAAAGGAGGTAATCCCTAATCCTAAATTTAAATATAATTCAAATTTAAATTCCTCCATGCATGCTAAAAATAGTGTAAATTATTTACCCATGTATAACTTAGGATTCAAATATCATGATAGGAGTATGGTTTGCATTGTAGATAAAAAATCTAGGAAAACCATGCATCATGAAAAATCCAAGACCACTAGACCTAAGGATCAAGGCAAAAATCCCAAGAAGGGGAAACACATGCCTAGGAAGATGGGTAGATCTAGGAATGTCCAAAGTGGACATGCGGATTCTAGGTTTAGGAGCCTAGGAAAGGAAAATCAAGCTTTAAGGGAAAAGCTTGATAGGTTAGAGAAAGCCCTAGAGAGATTCACTGTTAGATCTAAGGGTTTAGATATAGTGTTGGGTGGTTTAAGCCACACCAATGATAGATCGGGGTTGGGATACCGGTCTAAGATCTCCAAGGCCAATGGAAAGAAGTATGCTAGGGTAGCATATGATTATGACAAGAGGGAGAAGTCCAAATATGGCAAGGGAATGTCATTTAAATGTAAAAAAGAATGACTTAACTAAGGACAAGGAGTCCAAGGTTAAGAAGGGCAAAGTTGTAGACCAAGAGTCATCGAGGGAACATCGGTGTGGTCTAGTAGTTGTTGAGTCACCTAGGGAGGTGGCTAGGGCTAAGAACTCAAGGGGGAGCTCTAGGAGCCTTTGGGATATATGGTGAATGGATCTTAGGAGGGGTGCTCCTAGAGGTCTAGATGAACCATGGAGTGTGCCAAAAGAATTGGAGACGGACTTGAGTCTCAATTCTTGGGTTTTGGCACGGTGTTTTTGTGTTTCATACATGGAAATATGACATTGGAGTCATATTGCATGAAAATTAATTTTTGATGTGTAATTGTCATATAAATCAATGCTAGGGAGGCATTGTGGGTTGGTATGAGCAGTGACATCAAGGGGAAACCAAAACTAGTACTTTTGGGCAAGGTTTGAGTGAACCTTTTTGCTAATTTTGGTTTTTGTGTCAAACTTGAGAATGGTGATATATATATTTTGGAATGTATTTTTCTCTAGTAGGTATGGGTACCACAAATGTCTCCATAAATTTTGGGAAATTTTGGAGATTTGTGGAATTTTTGGCGCATTTATGAATTTGGTCAGAAAAGCTGAAATTCTGAATTTCAGAGTATCAGTCGATTGCCAACAGGGGCAGTCAACTGGTCAGGGATGAATTAAGTTTCAGCAGCTGGAATAGTGTCCAAATGATGTAAAACAAGTGTATGCGGGGTTAGTACACGTTGTTTATGATCATTAGAGATTAAAAGATCCAATGATTGAGATATTGTTGGAGTCTTTTTGATGTTAGGCAAAGGGGAGAAGTGTTGGGTTTAATTTGGGAAACCAAACATGCCTTTGCAAGAAACCCTAGGTCTAGGGGGAAACTAGGTGAAGGGGGAGCATGGTTGCTCCATTCTTGGCATAAGGGGAACCTTGGAGAGGTTCTTAAAAAGCCTTTGTAAGTCCAATGTAGGAGAGCTTTGGAGAAGCTTTAAAAAGCCTGTTTTGGTGAAAATTCCTAACTTAGGAGGGTTAGGTGTGGGATGCCTTGGGATAGGATCCATGTTTGCATTACATATGCATTGGCAGTGTAAGTCCAAGATGGAGTCTTGGCAACGTAAGTCCAAATGTTTATTTTAGCATTGTTATTGATATTCTCTACTATTTGTTTTCCCTAACTTAAACATATTGTCAAATGCCAAACATCAAAAAGGGGGAGATTGTTGAGGCAAACTATGGTCCGGAGTGACCATGTGTTTTGATGTTTGGGCAAAGGGTTTAAGTTAGGTTTACCCTTGTGTATTTGATATGTGTATATGAGTGTGCAGGATGTGCAGGTTACACATATTGGCTTAGCTGTACAACCTCGGTACGGTGAAAGGTGGCATGGAGACAAGCCGCAGGCTTATGTGCGCACCTGAGGGACTATGGAGAGCAGGGACGATGAGCTGAGGGGCGCGGGCTTCGAGGCATGCGTAAAGGATGATATGGAGGCAAGCTGGAGGCTTGTTTGCATCCGAGGGACGAGAGCCGAAGATGAAGAGGGTGCGAAGGCAATAGTCGAGGCTGCTGGTGAGGGGCCAGCTGAGTCGTGAGGGTACGAGTGCCGAGTTATTGTACTCGGGAAATCCTAGGGTTCGAGTGCTGAGAGAAGTGTACTCGGGAAGGGACACCTTAGGTGTGTGAGTGGACCAGTCGACTACCCTTGGGGTAGTCGACTGATAAAACTCACAGAAGGCAGTTAGCTCTGAACCAGTCGACTGCTCTGGGAGCAATCGACTGGTAGCGGCTGGTGTGTTGGCTGAAAATTCTAACATTGGGGTTGCAATGGTCGATTTTCAGTAGGACCAGTCGACTGCCCTGGGAGCAGTCGACTGGTGGCGAGGGTTTCATCCCTTAGTTCTATTTAAGAGGACTTCGTGTTGGCTGAGATTCTTGACGAATTTGGCTTTGGTCATGAGCCAAATAGTAGTCTTGGTGCTAAGATATTGTTGAGGTGTTGTGGCGAGGTTTCTCCACCCACAAAGAGCGACAAGGGCTAGCCGGAGGTCATCCGGAGAGTGATCCACCAAAGGATTCTTGGATTAGTCACCTCTTGGAGGTGGATACCAAGTAAATCGGTATTGTTAGCATTGTTTAGTTGTTAGTTTTACTTTATCGTATTTCCGCTTGCGCAACTAACAACGTAGGTAGAAGAACGAATCGAAGAATTGCTATTCACCCCCTCTAGCAACCGACATTGATCTAACAGCACATACAGGGGTCGACGTGCGAAGGGAGAAGGAGAAGCAGGGGGAGTGGTCGGGCTGATCCTCCAGGGGCGAAGAGCTGGAAGCCCGAGGGGGAGTCCGTGCTGGATCCCTAGAAGAAGCCGCCCAAGTAGGAGCTGATGGCGTCGCTGAAGGCCCGACCACCGTTTTTGTCTTTTTCTTCTTCTTCTTAGGCCGGGAGCTGGTGGAGGCCCTGGAAGGAGCAGCGGTCAGGAGTGCAGGCTCGGGGACACTATCTCGGTCCCGCCGTCTCCTAAGGAACAGAGGTTGGTCCTCTACGTCCATGGGCTCTAGGTCGGCGATCGGCGCAACCACCAGGTTAGAGGAAGACGACAGCGGCACTGGGGCTGGCGCCAACAGAGTCGCTTCTCTTTGGGCGAGTTGCTCGGAAACCCGTGACTCCAGCTAGGTGTCGTCTAGCCCGAAACCCTCCTCTAAGGTCACTGCAAGCATCATATTTTCTTCAAAATAATAAAAGTTTTATTTAGCTATAAATATAGAATGGACCGAATAAGGAGCTTAACGAGTGAGCTGGGTCGGCGGAATGACACTCGGCTAAGCCCAAACACATATAAGATGTCTTCGCTCAGTAGATGGACTCCGTGGAAATGTCTGTTGAGGCAATCTATGGTCTGGAGTAACCATGAGTTTTGATGTTTGGGCAAAGGGTTTAAGTTAGGTTTACCCTTGTATATTTGATATGTGTATGTGAGTGTGCAGGATGTACAGGTTACACATATTGACTCAGCTGGACGACCTCGGTACGGTGAAGGGTGGCATGGAGACAAGCTGAAGGCTTGTGTGCACCCGAGGGACCTTGTAGAGCAGGGATGATGAGCCGAGGGGCGCGGACTTCGAGGCATGCGTGAAGGATGGCATGGAGGCAAGCTGGAGTCTTGCGTGCATCCAAGGACGGGAGTCGAAGATGAAGAGGGCGCGAAGGCAATAGTCGAGGCTGCTGGTGAGGAGTCAGTTGAGTTGTGAGGGTACGAGTGTTGTGTGATTGTACTCGGAAAATCCTAAGGCTCGAGTGCGGAGTGAAATGTACTCGGGAAGAGTAACCTTAGGTGTATGAGTAGACCAGTCGACTGCCCTGGGAGGCAAACGACTGATGAAACTCACAGAAAGGTTTTGGCTGGGGACCAGTCGACTGCCCTGGGAGCAGTCGACTGGTAAAGTAAAAAACTAGCCATTGTAGCGAGCCGTTGGACTGCTGTTTAGCTGGCACCAGTCGACTGGTAAATGGGCAGTCGACTGGTGGCGAGGATTTTCAGCCTTAGTCATATTTAAGAGGACTTTGTGTTGGCTGAAAGGCTTGACGAATTTGGTCTTGTTTAAAGGCTAAATAGTAGTCTTGGTGCTCAGGTCTTGTCAAGGTGTTGTGGTGAGGTTTCTCCACCCACAAGGAGCGACAAGGGCTAGCCGGAGGTTATCCAGGGAGTGATCCACCGACGGATTCTTGGATTAGTCACCCTTAGAGGTGGTTACCAAGTAAATCTTCTTGTTAGCATTGTTCTTCGCTGTTAGTTTCATTTTTATTGTATATTCCGCTTGCGCAACTAACAACGTAGGTACAAGAAAGCTGAGATTTGTTATTCACCCCCTCTAGCAACCGTACAAGATCCTACAAGTGCTATCAGAGCGAAGGACCGCTCTTGATTGGACTAACCGCCAAAGGAGCAATGAAAGCTAGAGGAAGAACATGGAAGACAAATTTGGGGACGACATCTACACTCCACTGCCCTACGACCATGAAGATTTCACATATTGGAAGACAAGAATAGAGACATGGTTCGGAATAGAGTGGGATCTTAGGATTGCGCTTGAAGAGCCCTTCGAGATTCCAAAGGATAAGCACGGGAAGAAGCTTAGACCTAGATGTTGGAATCAAGAACAACAAAATCAATCCAAGGCAAACAAAAAGGTAATTGCAACTTTAGTCAACATTTTGCCTACTAATGTGTTAAGTGGTGTAGGAAAATATTCAAATGCACATGAGCTATGGAAAAAGGTTGTCGAATTCCATGAAAATCCTACACGAGTCCAACTAATAGAAGATTCCAATGAAGTAAGCTTCATGATTCAAGAAGAGGAGAGAATTGAATTATCTACACCTTCAAGTGAGGAAGAAGAGAGTGAGAGATCATCAACCTTATCAAGAAAAGAAGAGGAGGTGTCAAATTCAAAAATTGAGGGGGAGGAGAGACCCTCAACCATGCCGGAACAAGAGGAAGGATCTACTTCATCCAAGGTTGAAGAAGAAGTCAACCTAGCCTCCACCTCCACCAAAGCTAATAAAAAGGACCATATCACATGCTTTGGATGCAATGAAAAGGGGCACTACAAGGACAAGTGCCCACTAGGTAAAAAGGAGGTAAAATCTAAACTCATTTCAAATTCTCTTAAATCTAATGTGGGTTGTAGGATTGGAGAAGCCCAAGAGAAAAGAAGAAAAATTCGATGCTTCACATGTGGAGAGCTAGGGCACTACCACACCAAGTGTCCAAGAAAAGGAGTGTTAAAGAAATTGGGACACTTGAGAAGATGGGAGAAGGAGGAAAGGAAGAAAAGAAGCTCACATCAAGGAGGAACTATAACGGTAAGGGAGGTAATTCCTAATCCTAAGTTAAAATGTAATTCAAATTTAAGGTCCTCTATGCATGATAAAAATAGAGTTAATTATTCATCCATGCATGCTAGAATTAGTGAAAATTATTTGCTTGTGCATAACCATGGTTTTAAATATCATGATAGGAATAGGGTTAACAAGGTAAATCAAAACCCTAAGAAAAGCATGCATCATGATCAATCCAAGACCTTAGGACCTAAGGATCAAGACATTAACCCCAAGAAGGGTAGACACATGCCTAGAAAAATGGGTAGGTCTAGGAATGTCCAAAGTGGACATATGGACTCAAAGGTTAAAAACTTAGAAAGGGAAAATCAAGCCTTGAGGGCAAGGCTTGATAAATTAGAAAAGACCCTAGAAAGATTCAAAGTTGGATCTAAGGGTCTAGATATGGTGTTGGGTAGTTTAAAACTCAACTATGATAGATCGGGGTTGGGATACCGGTCTAAGGTCTCCAATGCCAAGGAAAAGAAGTATGTTGGGAAGGCATACAATTATGGCAAGAAGGAGAAGTCTAAAAATGGCAAGAGGGTTCTATTTAGAGGTAAAGAGGAGGACTTAACCAAAGACAAGGTGTCTAGGGTTAAGAGGGTTCATTTTGGAGGTCAAGAATCATCGGAGGCACACCGGTGTGGTCTAGTGTGGATTGCGTCACCTAGGGAGGTGGCTAGGGCTAAGAGCTCAAGGGGGAGCTCTAGGAGCCTTTGGGGTCCTGGTAAATGGATCTCAAGAAATGGTCTTTCTAGGAAGTCCAAGTGCGCTAAGAAATGTGCCAAAAGGGTTGAAAGATTTGGGTAAGTCTTAATCCTAGGAAATTGACACATTAAAAGGAGTTTTAGGGAGAAAAAGGTGAAAATAGGATTATATTCGATAAAATTAAGGTTTAATAGGTAAATATCATATAATTCAGTGATAGAAATGAATTATGATCAAGTATAAGAAGATACATTGAGGAAAAGTCACAATTAGAACTTTTGGAGAAGTTTGAATGATACAATTTAGGAGAAGTCGAGTTTCATGCCAATCTTAGGATCTGGAGTACATTTGTTTGGAAACATATTTTTCCCAAGTAGACATAAGTTCCACAAATCTCTCCACGAAATTTTAGATTTTTTGGAAATTTATGGAATTATTTAGGCATTACTAAATTTGGGCTGAAAAACCTGAAATTCAAGTATCGGTCGATTGCCCTGGGGGCAGTCGACTGATCTCAGCTCAGAAACATTCTGTGAGTTTTGGGAGTTGACTGCCCCAGGGGCAGTCAACTAATCCATTAGGGTTATGGAGGAATGTCATATTGGATAATAGGAGATGGTCTTAAAATTAAATCATTGTTTATACTCCTTGAATAAAGGTTTGTCTCATGTTTTATTGGTGATTATATGAAATATGGTCATATGGATATCATGGATTTAAAGAAGGATTGATGAGTGCTTAAGATTCATTGGATGATATTGAATGATAAGTTTTTGATGAATGAAAGAATATGAAAGTTTCTCATATGTATCTAGGATTAAGAGATAAAAAGGGGGAGGCTTTCATCATATTAAGGATACATAAAAAGGAGAGTTGAGGACAATTCCATGTGTCAAATTATAATTGTTAGTCTTGGCAAACACATGGAATTATAGATAGATTTCCAAGTTGATACAAAATGCTAATGTTTAAGGAAATTAGAATTGATGCCAAAAGTCAAGCATACTTGATACTCTTCATGGAAACATATTTTTCTAGGATAGGGTATATTCTAGCAAATGTGCTTGCAAATTTTTAAATGTTTCCAGGTTTTCTAGGATTTTCTAGAGGGTTCTAGGATAGAAAACTTGGGTTGTTAAGTTAGGTTTAACTTAACAAAAGATGATGTTGGATGTTAAGTTGGGGTGTAACTTAACTCGGTGTTATGGTGTCAAGTTGGGTAGTACTTGACCTTGTTAAATTAAAAATTGGGAGAAGGCATAGGTTAAGGGGGAGGTTGCCTCCTTGCTTGCCTTGATTTTCATAGGAAATTTTGGATTTTATGTCAAACTTGGGAATGGTGATAGATACAAGGTTTAATGTATTTTTCCCAAGTAGGTATAGGTACCACAAAGTTCTCCACAAAATTTGAGAATTTTTGGAGATTTATGGAATTTCTGGCGCATTTCTGAATTTGGCCAGAAAAACTGATTTTCAGAGTATCAGTCGGGCTAGATTAGGTATCAAGCAGCTAGTTTGTATCCAAATGATGGAAAACAAGTGTATGAGGGGCTAGTACACTGTGTTTAGGATCATTGGGGATTAAAAGAACCAATAATTGGGATATTGTGTAGGATTGATGCCGTCGATAGAGGGGGTGAATATCGACCGTAAATCTTTCGTTGAAAACTTCGTAAGACTTTCGTTCGTTCTGGACTCAGAGCGTTAGTGCAGCCGAAAATAAAATAGAAAGAATAAAAAAACTCAGCAGACACACAGGATTTATTTACTTGGTTCCCAACCCCCCAGGGTCAGTACGTCCAAGGCCTATGTACTCGGCGTGAATCCACTATTGGTCTCCTTTCCGAAATTTCAGGAGGCGGAGAAAACCCGTCTTACAGTTCAATAATTACAATCACAATTCAAGAAACTTAAGTGCGGAATAAATAAAAGCAAACCGAACAACAAGGATCTGAAGCTCGGCCGATCTGGACCTCCGAAGTGCCGCGCACTTCCTCCTGGAGCTTCCCGGTCGTAGAGCCTCGTCTTTAGCGCGTTGTGGTCGGTCAAAATGATCAAAATCGCTCTGGAAAGTTGTGTCTGAAGTAAAGGGGTCGAAGCCCCTTATATAGGCTTCATACTGGCGCCTGTGATGATGGGGGTGCCCCTATAGACTTAGTCAAACTTTATCCCCGCGCCGAACTCGTTGCAACTGATAAAACTTTTGACCAGGGCGCCTACATGAACTCGGGCGCCTGTATCCTCGCGGGCGCCTGAATGGAAGCTTGTTCTGTGTTCCTTCGCAGAACTGTTTTCTGCTTCTTTAACTCAGGCACCCCTATTGATGGGGGCGCCTAATTCCATGGGGGTGCCCCCATTGATGGGGGCGCCTGACTTCCAGGCTACCAGGTGTGTTGTGTGTTGTTTCCTTGCTTTGTCTTCCATTCTTGGTACCTGCAATATACATGAATACAAAGCAAATATACACACAATACTAACCTTAAGGACTTGGTTCTGACTTCAGATTTCCACGAAACCCTAGGTCGAACCGACGCAAGTTCTCACCCCCGAGAACGCGCCTTTCACCTACTCCATTCAGGAGACGGTTGCCACCCAGTCCTTCGGGTGGACTTTTGCTTAGCTTCCGATACTCTCGGATCTCGAGACGTCCGAACCCTGACCCGTCTCTACTTCTGTCCTTAGTCATCGCTCAGCTAAGTTGCTCAGTCTCTCGGACCAAGACTTCGTGCCCAAACCCTAAGTCAAGGACTTCGGTGCCCAACCCTCAGCCAGGTCTTCTTGCCCAGTCCTCGACCAGGACTTCGGTGCCCAACCCTCGGCCAGGTCATCTTGCCCAGTCCTCGACCAGGACTTAGTGCCCACCTTCCGAGCAGGTCTTCGGTGCCCAGCCCTTTGCCAGGACTTAGTGCCCACCTTCCGAGCAGGTCTTAGTGCCTAGCTTCACTCACCAGGTCTTAGTGCCTAGATTAACTAGGACTTTTCTTCCACTTTGGTTACTCCTCTCTTAACTCCCCTTCTCTTGTTTAATGTATCACTGACTTAAGTATATTGTCAAACATTAAAACATTTAGAGGAGGACATCACTGATGCATCTTGCACCAACAATCTCTCCTTTTTTGATGTTTGGCAATATCTTAAGTTAGATTTGTTGAAGCGGCTAAACCTTAACTCTTGGGATCAAATGAAAAAAAATGATCTATGTTTTGAAAATTCATTTTTGATCCTCTGGGGAAAATAGGAAAAAATTAATTTCTAACTTTCACTCTCCTCCTTTTTTGAAAAACACTTTGATTTTCATTAATCCTTTGAGAAGAAACAAAAAATTTTCTAACTTAAGCTCTCACTCTCCCCCTGTGTCATACATCAAAGAAAACCAAAAACACTTGGACCAATAATGAGTACATTTTGTTCTTTTGAAAATACTTAGTATAAATTTTTGAAAGCATAGTAATACTAAGTACTTTAAATTTCCAGAATAAATTCATTTTGAAGAGTATTGTGCAATTCTAAAAAATATTTTGTATTTGTAAGAAATTTTTGATTTAAAAAAAAATTCCTTAGAAAAATTTAGAAAAGATTTTTCAAGAATGCAAGTACTTTTGAGAAATATTTTGAAAAAATATAAGTATTTTGAAAAATATTGTGAGGTTTTTGAAAGATATTTGTAATTTTGGAAAATATAAGTATTTTTGAAAAATATTATGCATATTTTGCAAGTACTGAGCTTTGTAAAATTAAGTACTTTTGAAAAATATTGCATTTTGAAAAATTAAGTACTTTTTGAAAAATATTAGGCTTTGAAAACATAATATTTTACTTGACTAGGTTTCTTTTTCCAGTCTGACACAATCCTAGGAAACCTTGTTAACTTCAAAGACATTTTCCTAAGTATCCTGGAAATTCTTCAAACTTAAGTAACTATTATTTTTTAAATAGAATTTTGATAATCCAAAACGAATGATAGTACTTTGAAAATATATGCTAGTACATTTTTAAAAATTTCAAATACTTTTGAAAAATCTTTATTTTTAAAGCACAATATTTTACTTGACTTGGCCTATCTTACAGTCTGACACAATCATAGGAAACCTGGTTGACTACAAGGGCATTTTCCTAAGTGTCTTGGAAGTTCTTCAACCCAAGTAAATATTATTTCAAAAATAATTTCATGAGCCACAAAAATTCTGAAAAATAGAATAATAGTATTTTGAAAGATTTATATTTTCAGCAAGATTTTGAACATGCTATTAAATAATTTCTTTTAATTTGACCTCCCCCTAAACTTGACCTAGTTCTGGGAAGCTTATTGACCACAGGTACTCTTCCTCTAAGTCTTTAGGGTTTAGTTCAGATCAAAGGAATTATCCAATAATTTTAAAACAAATAATTAAAATAAACTTTTTAGAAGTTTGACTCAGACTCCCCCTAAATCTAACACATCCTAGGAGTCCTTGTGGATCATGAAGTGGGCCTTCCTCTGTGTCTTTAGGGTTTATCAAATTCAAACGAGACCTCGGCACAATTTTAAAGCACAGTTTTAAAATTTCGAAGCATATTTTGAAATAAAGGTAATTTGTTAAATATAGTTTACGAAAAACATAAGACATAGTATTTAAAGCACAGTTTTCGAAAACCTTTTTAAAAGACAGTGATTTTTCAAAAGACATTTCTGAAAGAAAATTAAAGGAATAAACCACGCCCCTTGTACCCAACACCGTTTGACTCTATCTAAGTGCCTTAAGGAACTTTAGTGTTGTCCTAGAAGGCTTGTGTCTAATTGTGTGAGTCAAACAATTTTTTTAAAAGGATATAATTTTTGAAAACATATAATACATAGTCAATCAGACAAGCATGAATTTCATAAAAACATTATTATGTTAAAGCACTATTTTGAAAGTATATTTTTAGAAAAATATTCTAACAATTTTGAAAAATAATTTTGAAAACAATTTTTCAATTTATTAGTCCTTAACATCTCACCCATTCTAGATGTCTCAATACAGCAAGCATGGTTGCCTTATAGGTGTATTGTGAGATGCTTGAATCATTTTTTTAATTTATTATTAAACCTAAGATTTAATTGAAACATGTGTTAGATTCAAATCTAGCAATAGTAAAGTGAATTTGATTTTCAGTAATTGGCTTCTAGTGAGACACTAGGCCTTCTTTGACCGTAGCCTTATTGGATCATCAACCCTTTCCTTGACAAAGCCTTTTATAGAAAATTCATCTTCAAGTTACTCCTTGAAAGATTTTGGTCTAAATAGTTTAGGTTTTGGATCGGTAGCTTCGGCTAGTTCCACCAGACTAAACAGACTAAGTAGAATATACTTGACCTTATTAGAAGGGCTTCCCTAACGTACTATCATCTTACCTCCGCCTAATACTAGGTTGTTCAAGTTTCAATTATTCTTTTTCCTATAGCCGTTCTAAATTATGCATAAAATTAAACATGAGTGACATGACATAAATTAAAAAAACACATATGCATGACATGACAGTTATGCATGAGTCACAATTCAAATCATTTTATTTAAGTTTCTAATAATGTATCAAATTCCCGATTTGATACATGTCGTGTGAACCCGCGAATATGCCAACCCACTTTGACATATTTTATTAACTTAAATGTTGCGGTTTGGGTAAAATTTTATTTAGTTTGAGTTTAAGTTATTTAAGAATTAATTGGGATTTAATTAACTTGAATACGAATTAATTTAATTGGATTAAATAAGAATTAATTAAAGATTAAATTGAATTAATTACGAATTAATTTGAGTTAATTAACATATAATTGAATTAATTAGAATTAATTTGAATTTGATTTAATTAAGATTTAATTGAATTAATTTGAATTTGATTTATATTTAATTGAATTAATTTGAATTAATTAAGATTTTAGTGAATTAATTTAAATTAATTTAAATTTAATTTAATTAAGATTTAATTGAATTAATTTGAATTAATTAAGATTTAAGTGAATTAATTTGAATTAATTTTAATTAATTAAGATTTAAGTGAATTAATTTTAATTAATTTTAATTAATTAAGATTTAAGTGAATTAATTTGAATTAATTAAGATTTAAGTGATTAATTTGAATTAATTAAGATTTAAGTGAATTAATTTGATTTAATTAAGATTTAAGTGAATTAATTTGAATTAATTTGAATTTGATTTAATTAAGATTTAATTTGAATTAATTAAGATTTAATTAATTTGAATTAATTAAGATTTAATTGAATTAATTTGAATCAATTAAGATTTAATTGAATTAATTTGAATTTGATTTAATTAAGATTTATTTGAATTAATTTGAATTTGATTTATTTATGATTTAATTTGAATTAATTAAGATTGAATTAATTCAAATTTGAATAATTAAGTTAAAATGATTAATTAACAGTTGTAGGTTTAAGTTCATAATTTTCATTATTTCGAAAATTTCTAACTCATCTACTATTCTTCTCTGTTTATCCTTTCAAGTTTTTCAAATAATTCTGGTTTATTTGAATCTTTGTGATTTTTATTGACTATGGCCTTAATCTTAGAAAATTCCATCTCCTTCTCAAAATTAGTTCTTTCAATATCCTCAAAGTAGGTGGAGTAAAATGAGCCACTAGTTAAAGTTTTGTAAACTTTTCAATATTATCTATAATTAAGTTATCAGCTAGGAGAATTTCATCTTGATTATCCTCAAGAATATTTCCAACAATATCATTTTTATCCTCAGAAATAATTTCAATAATTTTAGGATTATTTTCAGAAATATCTTCACTAATTTCAAAATTATCTAAAGGATTTTTACATCTGATTTCAGATTTATACAAAGGATTTTCAAATTTGAATTCATAATTATCTAAAAGTTTTTCAATTTTGAATTCAAATTTATCCAAAGGATTTTCAAATTTGAATTCATAATTATCAAAAGGTTTTTCAAATTCGAATTCAGATTTATCCAAAGGATTTTCAAATTTAAATTCATAATTATCCAAAGGGTTTTCAAATTTGAATTCATAATTATCTAAAGTTTTTTTTAATTTGAATTCAGGATAAACATTCTCAGAATTAATAAAATTAAGATTAATTTTAGAATTAATTTTAGAAATCAACGAATTAATATTACGGATTACAAGGTTAATTTCTGATATTTTAGCATTATTTACTTTTTCTAACTGATCATGCAAGATATCTGTTTGACTGTGTAAAAATTCTAATTTATCAGAAAAATTATCTAAATTATGGGGTAGTGCAGGATTTTGAAAACTTTCGGAACGTAAATTCTACGTACCTTTGCCAGACATTTATTTTTGTAGTGTCCGAATTTTTCGCATTTGAAGTATCGTACATGACTTTTGTCTCTCCGGACTCCTGGCGCTGGTGCCTCCTTTGCCACCGGTGAGGATCGATTCTTACGAGTAGGGCACTGATTTTTATAGTGCCCTCTCTCCCTGCACGTGAAGCATATAATGTGAAATTTAAAATTAGACATTAAAAAATTATACCTGATTCACCCCTGGGCTTCCCCTCAACTCCTGGAGTCGTTGCTCTGTCGGCGGTTAGTTCGGTGAAGAGCGATCTGGCTCTGATACCACTTGTAGGATCGGTGCCGTTGATAGAGGGGGGGGGGTGAATATCGACCATAAATCTTTCGTTGAAAACTTCATAAGACTTTCGTTCATTCTGGACTCAGAGCGTTAGTGCAACGGAAAATAAAATAGAAAGAATAAAAGAACTCAGCAGACACGCGGGATTTATTTACTTGGTTCCCAACCCCCCAGGGTCTGTACGTCTAAGGCCAATGTACTCGGCGTGAGTCCACTATTGGTCTCCTTTCCAGAATTTTCGGAGGCGGTGAAAACTCGTCTTACAGTTCAATAATTACAATCACAATTATAGAAAATTAAGTGCGGAATAAATAAAAGCAAACCGAACAACAAGGATCTGAAGCTCGGCCGATCTGGACCTCCGAAGTGCCGCGCACTTCCTCCTGGAGCCTCCCGGTCGTAGAGCCTCATCTTTAGCGCGTTGTGGTCGGTCAGAATGATCAAAATCGCTCTGGAAAGTTGTGTCTGAAGTAAAGGGGTCGAAGCCCCTTATATAGGCTTCATACGGGCGCCTGTGATGATGGGGGTGCCCCTATAGACTTAGTCAAACTTTATCCCCGCGCCGAACTCGTTGCAACTGATAAAACTTTTGACCAGGGCGCCTACATGAACTCGGGCGCCTGTATCCTCCCGGGCGCCTGAATGGAAGCCTGTTCTGTGTTCCTTCGCAGAACTGTTTTCTGCTTCTTTAACTCAGGCACCCCTATTGATGGGGGCGCCTAATTCCATGGGGGTGCCCCCATTGATGGGGGCGCCTGACTTCCAGGCTACCAAGTGTGTTGTGTGTTGTTTCCCTGCTTTGTATTCCATTCTTGGTACCTGCAATATACATGAATACAAAGCAAATATACACACAATACTAACCTTA
The DNA here is from genome assembly GCA_024364735.1 of Boesenbergia rotunda. Classification (NCBI taxonomy): domain Eukaryota; kingdom Viridiplantae; phylum Streptophyta; class Magnoliopsida; order Zingiberales; family Zingiberaceae; genus Boesenbergia; species Boesenbergia rotunda. The sequence goes on from JAGFNQ010002833.1 coordinate 28,036, forward strand.
AGGACTTGGTTCTGACTTCGGATTTCCACGAAACCCTAGGTCGAACCGACGCATGTTCTCACCCCCCAGAACGCGCCTTTCACCTACTCCATTCAGGAGACGATTGCTACCCAGTCCTTCGGGTGGACTTTTGCTTAGCTTCCGATACTCTCGGATCTCGAGACGTCCGAACCCTGACCCATCTCTACTTCTGTCCTTAGTCATCACTCAGCTAAGTTGCTCAGTCTCTCGGACCAAGACTTCGTGCCCAAACCCTAAGTCCAGGACTTCGGTGCCCAACCCTCGGCCATGTCTTCTTGCCCAGTCCTCGACCAGGACTTCGGTGCCCAACCCTCGGCCAGGTCTTCTTGCCCAGTCCTCGACCAGGACTTAGTGCCCACCATCCGAGCGGGTCTTCGGTGCCCAGCCCTTTGCCAGGACTTAGTGCCCACCTTCCGAGCAGGTCTTAGTGCCTAGTTTCACTCACCAAGTCTTAGTGCCTAGATTAACTAGGACTTTTCTTCCACTTTGGTTACTCCTCTCTTAACTCCCCTTCTCTTGTTTAATGTATCACTGACTTAAGTATATTGTCAAACATTAAAACATTTAGAGGAGGACATCACTGATGCAACTTGCACCAACATATTGTTCGATTCTTTTTGATGTTAGGCAAAGGGGGAGAAGTGTTGGGTTTAATTTGGGAAACTAAACACACCTTTGCGGGAAACCATAGGTTTAGGGGGAGCTGAGATGAAGGGGGAGCATGGTTGCTCCGTTCTTGGCGTAAGGGGAACCTTGGAGAGGTTCTTAAAAAGCCTTTGTAGGTCCAATGTAGGGGGAGCTTGGGAGAAGTTTTAAAAATCCTGTTTTGGTGAAAATTCCTAACTTGGAGGGCTAGGTGTGGAAAATTCCTAACTTTGGGGAGTTAGGTGTGGAAATTCCTAACTTGGATGGTTAGCTGTGGAAAATTCCTAACTTGGAGGGTTAGGTGTGGAAAATTCCTAACTTTGGGAAGTTAGGTGTGGAAATTCCTAACTTTGGAAGTTAGTGTTGGTGCAGGTAGCACCTAAGTCAAACCTGAGTTTTGATAATGGCAAAGGGTTCAAGAGTTAAGAGGTTATTGTTATCTAATGTATTCACTAAGTGTGCAGGAAAGAAGCCCTAGGGCACACTAGGCAAAGAAGACCTGTTCGGAAGGTGGGCAAGAAGTCCTAGTCGAGGACTGGGCATGAAGCCCTGGCAAGGAGCTGGGCACTGAAGACCTACTCGGAAGGTGGGCAAGAAGTCCTGGTCGAGGATTGGGCACGAAGCCCTGGCAAGGAGCTGGGTACCGAAGACCTGCTCGGAAGGTGGGCACGAAGATTTGGTCAGGTGGATCGGGCAAAAGTCCAACCGGAGGAGCCGGTTGGCAAAAAGGTAAATTCTCCTGAGAGGAGTAGGTGAGGACGTGTTCCCCATCGAGGGAACAGTAGGCGTCGGTTTAACCTAGCAAAGAAAATAACCAAGCAAAGAAAATAACCAAGCAAAGAAAATAACAGGAGAGGGGCAGCAGCTGGGCAGGGCGCCCTGGAGATCCCGGGCGCCCCCAAGGTCAAAGAAAATAACCAAGCAAAGAATTGCTTCGAAACTGCTCTAAGCAGGGAGCCCTGGAGGTCCCGGGCGCCCTGAGTCAAAACCAATAAATAAACCGAAGCAAAAAGCAACCGTGAAGCCTGTTGACCAAGTCAAGCAGGGCGCTCCCGTTAGCTCCGAGCCCTATTTTGAAGGGATAAGGGCTGACCGAGTTTTGGATAGGGGTTTACGTATCCAGAGGCACGTGGAGGGCGCACCCAACATCTAGGGCGCCCCCAGGAGTGCTATAAAAGGGGCTCGACCCCCAAGGCTTCAGAACACACTTTTTCCAACGCCTCAACGCTCTTCGCTCAAGCGCTCTGCTCCGGAAACTTCTGATCTCGAGGTTCTAGCGCCGACGATGACCCTCCGCACCAAAGTACAATCCACACCGGGCGTCGGTAACGAAGAGTTAAATTGTTTCTTTTGCAATACAACTGTAATATTTTCTGTAAACATTTGCGCACATATAGAATTGCCCGCAGTAAACGGTCAAGGACCGTGGGCCTTGGAGTAGGAGCCGACCGCGACTCCTAACCAAGTAAAAACGCTTGTGTTTCTTGTGTGTGCTTTTAATTTCCGCTGCGTATTCTCTTAAAGTTTTATCCGAAACGTTTTCACGATATTCACCCCCCCTTCTATCGTGTTTTCTCGATCCAACAAGTGGTATCAGAGCGGGGAAGCTTAAATTTGGTGCAACCACCAATTTGAGAGTTTTTCGGATTCTTACGAAATTTTTCTTTTTCGATCGAACTTTTATCATTAATCGAGATTGGTGCAACACCACTCGATAATTTTTTTTTATATCTTCTTCCCGCACTGCTAATCCAAGACCAAGTCTTGGGACAGTCTTTTGTTAATTGTATTTCAGTGATTCCTAAATGGCCATACAAGAAGGATTCAGTACCGCCAGACCACTACTTTTCAGTGGGGAGGATTTCTCCTACTGGAAAAGTCGGATGGAAGTCCACCTGAAAACTCAGGTGGACATGTAGATAATCATCCAGTCTGGTCTGGAGATTCTAAAAAATGTTGAAGGATTGCCACAACCTTACACCGAATGGGATACCGCTCTGAAAAGAAAAATTGAAGCTGATGCAAAAGCAACCCAGACACTTCAATGCGGTCTGACCAAGGAAGAGCTAAACCGGGTGGGACCATTCAACAGTGCAAAGGAACTCTGGGGTAAGTTAATTGAGTTTCACGAAGGAACCTCCGACACCCGAATCAGCAAGAGGGACCTTCTCCTAAACAAGTTGTACACAATCAAGATGAACGACGGTGAAACAGCAGCTCAGCTCCACGTCAGAATCCAGGAGCTAATGAACGGTCTACACACAATCGGTCACAAGGTAGAGAACTGTGACCTGATCAGGTATACTCTCAATGCTTTCCCGAGAAACACTTTGTGGGCATCTATGGTAGATGCGTACAATGTTTCAAGGGATCTTTCAAAAATCAAATTAGATTAACTATTTTCTGAACTTGAATTACATGAGCAGACTAACTGCACCCTGGTCGAGAAAGGCATTGCTTTTGTTGCAGGCAAGACAGGAAAAATGGTAAAGAAGAAGTCTCAACCTACACCCGAGTCTGAATCAGACCCAGACTCAGATGACAGCGAAGGGGATCGACCCACGCTGGTTTGGCTTGCTCGGAACTACTACAAGGAATTGAAGAATCAGTCCAACAGAAGAAAAACCAGTCGAAAGAAAGAGGAGCTAGTTGAACCATCCATGAACAAATCAAGTGTGATCTGCTACGAATGCAATAAGAAGGGTCATTTCAAATCGGAATACCCTAATTTAAAAGAAGCCAAGAAGACAAGAAGGAAGAAGGCCTTTCAAGCAACGTGGGACGAGTTTTCCTCTGAAGAAGAAGAAGAGGCCCCACAGTCAAACCTGCTCGCCCTGACAGCTTCGGAAGAAATCGAGACCGAATCAGAATCGGAGACGGACGATGGGAAGCTTACATTTTCAGAGGACGGCGAAATTACTGTAAGTGGATTTTCTAGAATTCAGTTAACCGAATTAATTGCCTATCTTTCTCGAGACTTGGCGAAAGCCAAAATACGAGTCGAGTCCCTCCGACAGGAATTAAAACTCCTGAAAGAGGGAGCTGACTCTAGATTCTTAACTGAGAAGGGTCAAGAAGGAACCTTTACTCAAGTTGAAAAACTTGAGAAAGAGAACTCCTCCTTGAAAACTCAAGTCAAGGACCTTAGAGCAGTCTTAGAACGATTCACTTCTGGTTCCAAGGGTCTTGACATGATCCTTGGAAAATAGAAGTCGGTTCTAAATCGATCTGGGTTAAGCTATCGAATCAAGTCTAGACAAAGATCATACTATGCTGTACTAAATCAATCTAGACCTAAAATTCAGGCATGGGTACCCAAACTATGCCTGAACAACCAAACTGGATCAAATCAGTATTGGATCCCCAAGGACAAGATTCATATCTTACCGAACCATTATCGTGGCTTTAGTCCAGGGGGAGCCAAATTAAAAACAATTTTCATAGTTAAATGAATTTCTTTTCTGGTTTTAATTTGCTTGATTGCTTATCTATTTATTTTCTATAATTTACCATGCTTAGACTTAGGACTGGTTAGATTAAGGACTGAACTAATTAATTGAAATTTGAACAACATAGTATTAGGTGGAGGTGAGATGATAGTACGTTAGGGAAGCCTCTTCTAATAAGGTCAAGTATACACTACTTGGTCTCTTTAGACTGGTGGAACTAGCCGAAGCTACCGATCCAAGACCCAAACTAGTTAGACCAGAATTTTTCAAAAAGTAATTTTGAAAATGAAATTTCATTAAAAAGGCATTGTCAAGGAAAGGGTTGATGATCCAATAAGGCTACGGCCAAAGAAGGCCTAGTGCCTCGCCAAAACCTGGAAGCCAACTTTTGAAATTCAAATTCAAATTATTCTTTGTCAAATTCAAATCTAACACAAATTCTCAGTTAATTGTAGATTCAATCTTTTTCAAAATCAATTCAAAATCAATTGTTTTCAAAATTAATTCAACTTTTTCAAAATTAATCATGATCTTTCAAAAATAATTCTGTCTACTAAAACCTGTCTCACAAAAACCCATAAGGCTAATGTGATCGATAACTCTAGATTGGGTGAGACAGACTAGACTGTGAAAATCAATTTAGGCTATCCTTAATTCTAATTGGATCCAAATCAACAAAACTCTTTATGTGTAAGAACATAAAGATTTGGACCAATGGATGTTGGATAGCGGGTGCTCCAGACACATGACTGGGGATAAATTAAAATTCACCAAAATCAAGTTCAAGAACCTAGGCTCAGTAGCATTTGGCAACAATGCTACACTCAAGGTGATTGGGTCAGGTAACATTGAACTCAAATCAGACTTTATTATTAAAAAGGTGCTTTTAGTCGAAGATTTTAAATTTAACCTACTTAGCATAAGTCAATTATGTGATACTGGCTATGTAGTTACCTTCACCAACTCTAACTGCCTAATTAGAAACCTACAAGACTCAGAAATCATGCTTAAGGGCACTAGGAAAAATAATGTTTACACCATAAACCTACCCTTAGTACCTAAATGCATGATAACTCAGTTAGAAGAATCAAACCTCTGGCATAGGAGATTAGGTCACACTAATCTAAGATTAATTTCAAAAATCACTCAACTTGGCCTAATTAAAGGTATACCCAAAATTAAAAACCATGAGAACTTAATATGTGAATCATGCAATCAAGGTAAACAAACCAGGTCTAATCACAAACTAATTCAATCAGACCTAACTCAAACCACACTTGAGCTCCTGCACCTTGACCTATTTGATTCACATGGAGCCAAGTCACTAAGCGGAAACCGATACTGCTTAGTAATTGTTGATGATTACTCTAGGTTTACCTGGGTTAGGTTCCTAAAAACCAAAGATGAAATCCTAAACCTATTTTGTGAATTTTGTAAGTTAATTGAAAATCAAAATGATACTAAAATAAAAAAAACTTAGGAGTGATCACAGGGGAGAGTTTGAAAATCAACGATTCGAGGAGTTTTGTAAGATAAACAGGTATTTACATAAATTTTCATGTCCTAGAACCCCCCCCCCCAGCAAAATGGGATAGTTGAATGGAAAAATAGAACCCTACAAGAAGCCGCTAGGGCTATGCTCAATGAATTCAATCTAGCCAACCAATTTTGGGCAGAAGCAATTAGTACGAGTTGTTACATCTAAAATATGGTCCTAATTAACAAACGACACAATAAAACACTGTATGAATTATACTACCACAGAATTCCAAACCTACACTACCTAAGAGTCTTTGGATGCAAAGTCCATATCCTAAACACCAAGGACTACCTAGGTAAGTTCTAGTCTAAGTCAACCCCAGACAATCTTCTTAGGATATTCAACAGCATGTAGAGCCTATAGGGTTTACAATAAAGAAACTAAGAAAATTGAAGAAATAATAAATCTGATATTTGATGAAGAAATTAATTCAAAATGATAATCCAGATCTAAATTCATCAAATACCAATCAAGAAGATAATGAACAAACTGTTGAACCATTAATTGAACCCCTAAATGTACTAAATATTGAACCAACTATTGAGACAATTGAACCAGCAATTGAATCAACCCAAGTAGTTGAACCAAACACTGAACCAAATCGACCGGTCGGACCTGAGGCCGAACCGAATTCTAGAAAATCTAAGAAACCCTAGACCTGAGGCTGAACCAAATTGTTAGTGAGAGCCCTAGAGCCAATCATATGATGATTACTTTTTGGACTC
>JAGFNQ010002833.1:40765-62142 GCA_024364735.1 Boesenbergia rotunda
GGGGAAGATCACATGCTCCTAAATAATTTCCTAAAATCATCTATAAGGAAGTTTGAAATAGTGACCCGTAAAACAAACTCATCTGATGTGGAGGAAGTTACTCAGAGTCAACACGCAAGTTTGTTTCCATCACTTTTCAAACTAGTAATGGAGGTCACAAGACTCAAAGATTCTCTCTCCCACTTAGTAATTTAAAATGAGAAATTTCTACAAGCATGCACAACAAGTATATTAAACAACAAGCAATAAACATGAAAAATCAAATTTCCAACTATTATGGCTTTGTAGATTTCGCTGTTCTCCAATACGCCTCCAGTCATGTTGCCACCTCGTCTCCTCCTTCTTTATCCGTGCAAGCAAGGGACCCGAGCCGAGAAAAAAATTTTTAATTTATATCCATCAATCATATACTCCACAAAGGAGTGTACATAAAATCTAGATCGAAATAAATTAAAACTAAGCGACTAACATTGTCGTATTTAATTACAATTAAATACAAATGACCTCGTTAACCTTGAGGATTCAAATAAATACAATCACACAACATATCATACACAATCACACAACCATAATAGTTGGATCTCATGTCTGCAACCAAAAACTTAGCCTATTGCACATCCTACTATTATCTAGCATAAATCATATATGAAAAGCATGAAAGTAACCGAATCCAAAACACACAAAACCGGAAACCATGGTCTGATACCAATTGTTGGATTCCGTTGGGATTCCTCCCTATATTCCCAGATTAAAAATTCTATTGATTAGAACTAATCCAGATAGGGAAAACTTCCCGAACGACCTTTTCATCTTCATGCTTTTCGATTGAGTGATTGCTCAAACAAACTTGTTGTTCAAGCAATTTAACTCCTTTATCGATTAACAGCGGAATAGAAGATGAAGATTGGATTGTCGGTTCTTGTGTTTGTTTCGGGATCCAAGAGAAAAATAAAATACAATTAACATACAATGAAACCTAAGATAATACTTCTTGATTTACCTCTTGATCTTCTATTGTATTTCTATCCTCTTCTTAGACGTCGTGTGGGCGATGATCTTCCAAGAAACAAAGCCACCAAAAGCCCTCTTCTTCTTTCTTTCTTCCTTGCTCCACCTTCCTCTTGTTCTTGTTGCCGCACACCCAAAGGAAGAAGAAGTGACTTCTTCCTTTGCTTGTTGGTGCCACAAGCCACCAAGGAGAAGAGAAGAAGAGAAGAGGAAGAAGAAAGGTGATCACCTTTCTCCCTAAAACCTAGCCGACCCCCTCCTTTGTGTTTTTGCCGGCGTCTCACACCACAAGAGAGAGGGAGAGAATTAGAGGCTTAGGGCTATTGGTTTCATGACTTATGAGGGTATTTATATGCTACAATAGGGACCATGAGGAGGAGTTGATTTTGGTCTCCTAACGGATCCTCAACCCGACTCGATAATAATAACCCGCTCCACTAATGGGTTATTATTAAACTACTGCACCAACCCCAAAATAAAATATGGGCTCCACCTTATTATGTGTACATTATCTCCCTGTGTTTAAGATACCGCATGTCCATTAATTAAATTACTGACAATTTTATTGGCTTCATTGGATGAAGAGATACCGCATGTACATTATCTCCCCGAGTTTTATCTCCCCGTGTAAAGTCTCTCTTCATTGGATGAAGAGAAGGTGAAGAGTCACATGAAAAGATGTGCTCTTTATTGGCTTTAATGAAGGGAAGTCAAAGAGACAAAAGACTCTTCATATTCATGGGATAAGTATAAAAGAGGGTCTAGTCATTTTGAATGAAGTTGAGAGTGTTTCTCTTCTTCCCTTCCTCTCTTCTTCCTCTTCTCCTCCTTAGCCGAAACCCTTGTTGGGTTCTTGGTGGTCTTGTGAACTACCTCAAGTTGCTAGCACAACTAAGGTAGTTCTTCCCGAAGTTGAGAGATCGTGTCCGTGTGGATACAAATAGAGGCACGGACACTTGAACGTGCAAGAGATCCGGCGCATATTGGACAAGCGGGATAAGCGAAAGGGCACACTCCAAAGGTATACACTGTAGATATATCTATTAGATAGATGAATTTTGTACGAGTTTTCTTTCGCATGGATCGCTCAAGGGATCTTATTTCCGCTGCGTTTTGTGTTTTGATGCCGGGAGATCCCAACAAAGTCCACCTGCAGGATTTACATGATAATCCTTATGAGCTCCTCAAGGGGACATCATCATCCTAAATAATTAGGACACGGTTTCCTTCTATAATCAACAACACACCATATAAATAATATTATTTCTCAATTTACCGGGCCTATTGATTTAATGAATAAATCTCGCCATTGGTAAATTAAAGAAATAAATATTAAGTACATGTGTCCGTTATTATATCGGTATTAAGAGCATGTACATCTATAATAACCTGATGTCTTGTTCGATTATATAGTCACTATAAATCGAATAACCTCAAAACGGTCCTGCTCAATACACATAAAGTGCACTAGTGTAATTATATAGTCAAGATAGACTAATACCAAATTACACTACAACCATTCTAATGGTTTGTTCAAATCCATCTTGGTTGTGAGCCACTACTTATACTTTACAAGAAATTGATAATATGATCTTCTATGTGACACCACACACCATGTTATCTACAATGTAAAATAAATGTAAAGTAACAGACAATAACATATATAACAAATATAAAATGCAAACATATGACCACTGTGATTCTTATTTCAAAATAGATGTTCATACAAAAGCTAGGCTTATAATATACATCCTACAAGGCCATGAAAATGTGAGGCTTGTTTCGAAGACTAAATCAACCACATGTGCTTCAAAATCTTCGATTGAGAAAGATTGAACTTGGTAGTTAATGCATTTTAGTAGATGTAATGTAATGAGTTTTGAGACTTTCTTGGTAGAGTGGTGTTTTGAGACTTTGTTGGTGTTGTGTACTTTTTTGTAACTTCATGATATGTAATAAGGATCTTGAGACTTTGTGATGCATACTATTTTCTAATCTTTTTTATCTTCGATTGGGGAGGATAGACCATAAACTATTTCAATTATTTCATACCGTTTCAAGAAAGTAAAACTAGTTTCTTTTATTCATATATACACACAGAACATGAACCACATTTGCCACATTAAACAAGAAGCAAACTCCCAACATCCATGAGGTGATTATTTATTCTCTCAAACATATAGAGAACTAAGTATGTAGAATGACCAAAACAAATGAATCATGATTGTGAAGCATTATGATGAACAATTCCAAAACTGATAATCAAAGTAGTGCTCTTATGATCCATATACCATGTTTCTGGAGAATGCTTGAAGATCATTCATAACATAAGTAGTAGTCGTTTGGAATTTAAACTCATAATAACTTTGATTCTCCAAAGTAATATAAAACAGGAGCACATATGTTTACCTTGATACATCAATCCACTTTCATTACACTGTAAAATAAACTACTTAGCATCATCTCTAACGTAGAGTGATTTATGTAGGACCGGTGCCGTCGATAGAGGGGGGGTGAATATCGATCATGAAAATCTTTTCGTTAACTTTGTAGAAAACTTTCTTTCATTCTGGACACTGAGTTAGTAGCAGCGGAAAAGTAGTAGAACGAACAAAACAAAGGACAGTTTACACGCGGGATTTATTTACTTGGTTCCCGACCCCCTAGGGTCAGTACGTCCAAGGCCTATATACTCGGCGTGAGTCCACTATTGGTATCCTTTCCAGAATTTCCGGAGGCGGAGAAACACATCTTACAGTATAAGTATTGCAATCACAAATATAGAAAGCTAATTGCAGTATAATTAAAGCAAACCGAACAGAACAAGTTTGAAGCTCAGCCGATCTGGACCTCCGAAGTGTCGTACACTTCCTCCTAGAGCCTCCCGGTCGTAGAGCCTCATCTTTAGCGCGTTGTCGTCGGTCAGAGTGATCAGAATGACACTTGGCAGTTGTTGTTGAAGCAGAGGGGTCGAAGCCCCTTATATAGGCCTTCTGGGGGCGCCCTGGACGCTGGGGGCGCCTCGATAAACCCGATCAAACTTTATCCCCGCGTTGACCTCATCGTAGCTGATAAAACCTTTGACTAGGGCGCCTCGGACCTCCCGGGCATCCTCATGAGGGCTTATCTGAGTTTCGGACTCGAAACTGCAAAAACAGCTTTGAACCCGGACGCTCCGGGCGCCCCGCTTGACACCTGTTCTGCCTGCTTCACTTTACTGCCACTTTCACTCTTTGTCTTGGGCGCCCCATCATTGGGGGGCGCCCTGGATGCATGGGGGCGCCCTGCTTCATAGACTGCAACCCAGTTTTTTTGCTTGCTTTGTCTTCCAATCTTGGTACCTGCAAGATATACAAACACAAAGCATATATACATGTATTCTTAACCTTAAGGACTTGGTTCTGACTTCGGATTTGCACGAAACCCTAGGTCGAACCGGCGCAAGTTCCCACCCCCGAGAACACGCCTTTCACCTACTCCTTTCAAGAGACGGTTGCCACCCAGTCCTTCGGGTGGACTTTTACCCAGCAGCCCTTCACCAGGTGCCTAGCAACCCTTCGCTAGGTCTTCAATTCTTAGCAGCCCTTCGCTAGGTGCCTAGCAGTCCTTCGCCAGGTCTTCAACTCCTAGCAGCCCTTCGCTAGGTGTGCCTAGCGACCCTTCGCTAGGTCTTCAATTCCTAGCAGCCCTTCGCTAGGTGCCTAGCAGTCCTTCGCCAGGTCTTCAACTCCTAACAGCCCTTCGCTAGGTGCCTAGCAGCCCTTCGCTAGGTCTTAGGGTTTCGATACCTAGCATCCCTTCGCTAGGTGCCCAGCAGCCCTTCGCCAGGACTTAGTGCCTAGGTTAAGTAGGTCTTTTCTTCCACTTTGGTTACTCCTCCTTTGCTCCCCTTTGTCTGTTCATTGTATCACTGACTTAAGTGTATTGTCAAACATTAAAACACTTAAAGGAGAACATCATTGATGCAACTTGCACCAACAATTTACACCATAAAAAAATTATTTAGCATCATCTCCAACACGAAGAGATTTCAATTGTTGTTCTATGTCCTCAAATATCCTTACAACCTTTAAATAGTGGTTACGATGATCATTTGCTAACTCTAATTGTGCATCCATATGTTTGATAAAATCTTAAATTGGTCGGGTTTGCTAGAACTCGAAGCAGTAGTTAAGCTTGATCTAGGAGTTTAAATTGAAGGTTTCTTTTCGACATGAGTAAAGGTAGTAGTTTGTTTCTCTTTGTTCGCAGCAAATATTAATTCTGCTTCCTCACTAGTTTTATAGGACTTATGTACAACTCCACTAAATTTATTAACTTGCATATGTGTTTCCTCCCAAGTGCTATAAATGCCAAAGTTTTGTCCAACAAATACAACCTATGTCTTGCCTTATAGTTACAACTAAATTTTCCAAACTTATTTCCAAAATACAATAAATAATCAAAAACATAAATTGAAATAAAATAACTCACCATTTCCAAATTCATTTACTCCTCTTCCTTCTTCTCCTGTTTAGTTTTAATGATCACGATTTATTTTCTAATCTGCTTGTTAACCCGTTAGATAAGATTCTACACTCTAAACTTATCGGTGGGTGTTCATGGTTCAATCTAAGGATGAAGATATATAATAAAAAATAAGTAATGTAAAGTGTAGCTTTTCTTGTGAGTTCAAGGGAACATGAAAATAAGTGAAGTACAAGGGCAAGCTACAAAACCCATGACATTGTTGTAGCATAGCATCGAGTGGAGAGGTCAGAGGTAGACTTGCCCACGGGTCGGGTCCAGCCCGGACCCCGCCCGGGTCAATGGGCTGAACCGGAAATGCCTGGCGGTTCAAACCACCGGTTCCAAAGGCTCCGAACCGCCGGTTAACCGGCGGTTCGGAGCCTTTGGGGGTATATTTTTTTTTTTGATTTTTTGATTTTTTTTCAACGATTGAGATCATTTGATCGTTTTTTGACCAATGACTATGATTTAGTGACCATTATGATTCAAACTCTATAAATAGGGAGTTCATTTCATCATTTTCACATACATTTTCTCTTCTCTCAATCACTCATTCTCAAGTCTCAACTTTATATTCTCTACACATTCTTCATCTTTCGACGATAATGGAAGGTGGTCACAGAGCTTCATCATTTCAATCTCGTAGGGGAAAAGAAATAGCGTACAAGGATCCCAATATTCAAATTCAATCCACCGATAATGAGATCGAGGCTCAACCCCAACACCTTCCGATGCCCGAAACGCAAGGAAGTACCGATACAATTACTTCTAAGGTTCGGAAAAAACCTCCTTTAAAATCTTCTATTTTCACTAAATATTTTGAGAAGGTCACACTTCCGTCGGGAGAATTGCGTGCAAATATAAGCATTGCAATGCTTTCTAGAAATTCCAAGCCGGCGACGACTATGGCTCGTTAAAACGACATGTAGAAATGAAGCACCCGACGAAATATGGACTTAACCACTCTCAAACACAATTATCAAGATTTTCTAGTGGTAGTAGTACTGATTCTGATTTATTTTTATATTCAGATAATAAATTAAGAGAATCATTAGCTAAATTTATTTTTGTAGAACATCTTTCTTTTAGTTTTGGATCTAAATGCACATTTGAAAATTTTTGTAAAGAATCTCTTAATCTAGCTGCTAAACGTGTTCTTAGGACTACACTTACTCGTACAATTAAAAGATCAGTAAAACAAGGAAAAAAGAAATTAATTGATGAATTTAGTAAATTAAATAATAAAGTTTCTTTATGTTCCGATATTTGGAGTGATCATTGACAAACTCATTCTTATATGGATATGACTTGTCATTGGATTGATAACTCTTGGATCCTCCAAAAAAGATTGTTAGCTTATATAATTTTTGATGAATCACATACTGCCCATAACATTGCACAATTATTATGTTTAATTTTAGAAGAATATGGATTGACTCATAAAATATTTTCAATATCGTTAGATAATGCTAGTTCTAATACCGCTTCTATAGATGAACTAAAATTTGTTTGTCAACCTGTTATTAGTGGTTTATTTTTTCATATTCGTTGTGTATGCTATGTTTTAAATTTATGTGTTCAAGATGGATTAAAACTTTTAGAAAATTATATTCAACCAATTAGAATCGCAATTTCATATTTATGGTCGCATCCATCTATGATGAAACAATGAGGTAGATTTTGCAAAGCTAATGGAATGAGACCTAAAAACTTTTCACGTGATGTTCCTACGCATTGGAATTCAACATATCAATTATTACAATATTCATTTCAATATAAAGATTTATTATATTTATTTTTTGCACAAAATAGTAATACTAATATATATTTATTTTCACAACAATAGAATATATGTAGTAATATTTGTGAAATTTTAAAAGTATTTAACGATGCAACTAAACAACTTTCCGGTGTTTATTATCCCACTGCTCATTTAGTTTTAGTGAATTTTTCTAGTATAGTATTAATATTAAATGAACATATCAATAATGAAGCTTTAACTTTTTGCATATTAGCTATGAAAACTAAATGGGAAAAATATTTTTATTTTATTCCTGAAATTTATTTAATTGCATTTATTTTAGATCCTAGATTTAAATTAGGAGTTTTACAAAAAAATGTTTACTTTATATTATGACGCTTTAATTTTTATTAAAGATTCTTCTTCTCCGGATCCAGTTAATATTATATATAATATTAGAAATTATTTATATAATCTTTATAATCAATATTATATTAAATATGAAATACAAACTAATATTTCTGAAACACAACAACCTACTACTACTAATTTAAAACTTACAAAAGTACAACTTTTATTAAAAGATTGGACAAAACGTCCACGAGGATCCTCAAGTTCCACACAGGAACTTGAAAAATATTTTACGATTTCTTTTGATTTTAATGAAGCAGATAGCGAAGATTTTGATATCTTGAAGTGGTGGCCACATAAGGCTCAAAGCTTTTCTGTTCTGTCCATGATCGCAAAAGAAATTTTAGCTTGTCCAATGTTAACTATTGCTGTGGAGCAGACGTTCAGTGCCGAGACAACATATTAAATGAATGACGATCAGCTATGTCTCTCGACTCATTGGAAGCTCAAGCATTACTAGACGATTGGACTAAAGCCGAGAAAAGAATCCAAGGAGTGCAACTTTCAGAAGACGAAGTCGAAGAATTTGATACCGAAGGAACGAATACAACGGAAACGGGAGGAAATTGAAGTGAGTGATAAAAATTGTAAAAGGGTAAAAATGTAAAAGAACTATGTGGGCTTTGATTCCCCTACACCCTAAGGGGATACGTAGATAACTTATATAAGTGCAAGCTCTTTTTTTTAATAAATTTTATATTTTAAATTTAATTTTTAAATTTTAATTTTTTTAATATAATAATCTCAAACCATGGCAAACCGTGGCGAATTGTGAACCGAATCGTGAACCGGCGGTTCCGAACCGTGAATTGTAACTGGCTTAGGCGGTTAAGGTTAATGGTCGACCTCGCACGAATCGTCAAATCGACGGTTCTGAACCGTCGAACCGGCCTTTCCTTTTGACAACCGTGGTCGGGTCTAGTTAGAGGGCCACACTCATCCCACCATGACCTTTCCTTTTGTCCCTCGATCTATTGACAATGTAGAAAAATGTAGATTCACATGTATTGCGTGTTTATGGTATTGTCATCTTTGTGCAACAAGAAATCATCACCTTTGATGTCTTCACTGGCAGGAGTAAGGATTTATGCATTTGGGAATTAGGGTTGCGAGCAAGTTTTTAAATTGGGTCATGTTTATCTCACGTGAGGCATGAATATCTTTATCGTCAAGAGTAACAATTCAGAGGATTTGGAAATTAGGATTGTGAGCGGGATTCTAACCTAAGCAATAGGTTTTTAACGTAGGGTTGGGCTATGTTTATTTCACGTAGAGAGATTATAACGAAGTGTTATAGACAATGAGGAATTTATGATGGAATAAATTTAGAATATTTTGCAAAATATAAGAGAGATAAATGACTCAAAAAAATTTTAAGGACACAAGCAAAACTCGACATTATGATTATTTTAATAAATCCCGATCATGCGGCGAGCATAACAGGAATCGATTCCATGCTTTGGGCGTGCTCTATGCTGTCCTCCTTTTAACGTGCCCTTCTTGCGACAAGGTTTCTGTCGCCGCCGCCTCCTTCTCTCTTATCTTCTCGTCCTCCCTTCGTCAACTCCAAATCGTGTGGCTCTCTCTCTCTCTCTCTCTCTCTCTCCCTCCTCCGCCGTGAATCCCATCGCATCCACTTCCTCCCCCGCCGTCGTACCCTTTCCTTCCTTTCGCAGCGCTGCTATGACCGCCCTGCAGGCCTCCCTCCTCTTCCGGCCCCTTCCCTCTCTCCCCCTCTCTCGCCCTCCCGAGCGGCTCCTCCCCCGATCCTCCCTCCGCCGCTCCGCCGCCGTCTCGATCCGCTCTTACCGCCGCCTCGCGCATGCTGTCGCTCTCCGCGCATTGTCTCCCGAGAGTGCTGAATCGGCGCTTGAACCCGCCTCCCCCTCTACAGATCGAAGCTTTGAGCTTTCTCAAGAGATTGGTGGAGACAGTTCGAGGAGGGAGCCAGTTGAGGATGTGCTAGACGGAGAGGTTGAAAATGGCGCTGCTCCCGTGGAAGACCCGTCTAACGGTATGATGAGGACGGAAAATAAGTTGCCTCTACTGGTTTTCTTGATGAGAGTCCTGGCTTCGGCCAGGAAAGGCTTCGATGCGTTGGTGATGTCCGAATGGCTGAGTTGGTGGCCCTTTTGGAGACGGGAGCAGAGGCTGGAGCGCCTGATTGCAGATGCTGATGCGAATCCCAAGGATCCCTCCAAGCAGAGTGCCCTCCTTGCCGAGCTCAATAAGCATAGGTTCTGCTGCGGCAACCCTTTGCTACATACCCAATCTTTTTCCCGTGAGAATTACTTTATTTGGTTGTTAGGTCATCGCCCATAAATTTTTGCTGTTAATAGAATCCTAATAGTAACTTCTATGTCAAATGATGATGTTATGTTCCCAATTTGTACTTAAAAAGTACCAGTCCTTTTACCCCCTATAACATCACTTTGTTGTTGATCTAAATGGTTGACTGACTGTGTGTGAATCAACAACATAATTTCTCCTGCTACTTTGATATTCTTATTTTAAGCATCGATCTTCAAACTAGACTTGTTTGAGGGTGATCATATATGTGCTGTCCTGATGAAATTTTCACTTGAGGAATGAATTGTCTTGGCTTTGTTTTCTAACATATATTACATGACACTTCATGATGTTATCTACGCTTAGCATGGTGTGCATTATTACCATTTGTACTAAGTGGCTGAGGAGAGTGCTTTGTGCATATACAATCTCAGTCTTCTTTGGATTTGTTTATTAACTCATGCAATTTAAGGCTTGTTTAGCATCACATGCATTAGCACCATGCTATACAAAGTTGCAGAGGACGGTGCAAGTCCATAAACAATCCCATGGTTTTCTTCTTGATCCAATGTTAAACTACCTGACATCTTTTTGGCAGTCCTGAGTCAGTCATCAAACGTTTTGAACAAAGAAGTCACGCAGTAGATAGCCGAGGAGTTGTGGAATATCTTCGAGCTCTTGTTGTAACTAATGCTCTTTTAGATTATCTTCCAGATGAGAGTTCAGGGAAATCATCTAGTCTTCCTACACTGGTATGAATAACTTCACCTTTTATTTTATTTCCTGATTACATATATATGCATAGTCAAAGGTGGGTCTATTTGTTGCAATAAGAGTGACATTGACTAGCTAGTCAACTAGGGTTGGGTTGTGGAAACGATATTGGTGTGTGGCCGCCTAAAGCTGTGTAAATCTGTAGTTAAACAAGTTGAATTAAGTAGAGCCTTATTAGTCTCGACTAATTATATGGTTCTTAATTTCTCGTTGCACTCATTCTATCACTAAAATATCTAGATCTCATAAATCAATATATTTTAAAACAATTAGTAAATCCTATAGTTGTAGAAGTTGAATTAATTAGAGCCTTGTTTGTCCTGGCTATTTGAAATCAATTTATGCTTCTTACTTTCTCATTGAACTCTATAAAGACTATATAATTAACGACAATTTACCCAATCATTCATTCAACCTTACAAAATACCTAAAAGTTGCATCCAACTTTGATATTATCAAAGGGTGCTTTTGTTCCACAGAATGTTCCTCTGCCCTCTGCATGGCCAAACTAAAATGCCGAACTAATTTTTGCTTGCTTGAACGAATTGAACCATGGCAAGAAGTAGAAAGCTTGTTATTTCATTGAGCATTTTTGCTCAAAAGTACTTGATGGTCTTAAAGGTCCCAGATTTGTATCAAATTGATATTGTTGCACTCCTAGTGATCCCCTATGTCCATCTATGTTTTTTCCCCAAGAGATTGAACCCTTTAAGTTCATCAAACACTTTTTTTGCCAAAAGTTCCTGATGACCCTCGATAGCTTAGGTTTCTTCTAGATTACCATTGTCACACTACTTGTATTCCCCTAAATCCATCTATATATATTTTTTTCTTCTAGATTTGGAGCCCTTTAGAGCTATCAGACACTTTTTGATGACCCTTGGTCATCTTGTTGGCTATAATAGTCTCAGATTCGTATCAAATAAACACAATTATACTTGTGGTGAACCTTGAGTCCCTTTGTATCCTTGTTTTTAAATTTTAAGCCCTTTAGTGCCATTAAATATGTTATGGCTAAAAGTGTTTGAGGACCCTAAAGTACTCTGATTTCTTCTAAATTAACACTAAAGCACTCTTGGTAGTCCCTTAAGTTCATTTATGTTTTTCTTTTAGGATCGGAGTCCTTTATAGCCATCAAACATTTTTTTCCAATTTTTAAGCAAAAGTCGTTGATGATCTTAAAGAGCTCATATTAGTTTTAATTCTGCACCATTGCACTTTTGCTGGTCCTAGAACTCATCCATGTTCTTTTCCCCAGGTTTTTTGGATTTAGTGCCCTTTAGGGCTATCAAATACTTTTTAACAAAAGTGTTTGACGACATTTGGTCAAAAGTGTTGGGTGGCCCTAAAGAGCTTCCAATCTGAAAAAAAATGATATGAATGAGCTAAAGAGACCACAAGGAGTGCAACAATGCAAATTTGAATTAAATTCAAATTCTTTAAGGTCATTAACACTTTTGCTTAAAAGTGGCCAAAAAGTGCTTGATGGGCTTAAAGGGCTCCAAATTTAGAAAAGAAGGGGACCACTGTGAGAGCTATGATGCTAATTTGGAAGAAATTTCCTTTAGGGCCGTCAAAGACTTTTAGCCAAAGGTACTTGATGATGCTAAAGAGCTCAAAATTTGAGAACAAGAACATGAAGAGATTTAGGGGTCACTATGACTTAACATGGTTGATTAATCTAAGATCTTTAGAGCTACCAAATACTTTTGGCCAAGGACCATTAAGTATTTTTGAGAAAAAATGTTTGATGGCCCTAAAGGACTCTAAATCTAGAAAAAAGAATATGGGTAAACTCAAAGGACTACTGAGAGTGTTACAATACTAATTTGGAAGAAATGCAAATCCTTTATGGCCATCAAACATGAATAGACTTGGAAGACTCAGTAGGTCACTAGGAGGGTAACTGTGTTCATTTGACATGATGTGCTGAGATCTTTAGAACCACCAATGACTGTTGGCCAAGGACTATCAAATATTTTTGGCAAAATGGTTCAAAATTTAGAAAAAGAACATGGATGAAGTCAAGAGACCACTCTTGCAACAATGCAAATTTGATGAAGTTACAAACCTTTTTAGGACCATCAAACACTTTTGGCTCTAAAGAGCTCAAAATTTGAAAACAAGACCATGATGAGACTCAGGGGGTCACTAGTAGTATAATTATGTTCATTTGATACAAATTTGATGCTTTTATGACAGCCAAACACTTTTGTCCAAGGGTCTAACACTTCTAACAAAAAAGTACTTGATGGTCCTAAAAGATTCTAAATATAGAAAAAAGAATATGGTTGAACTCAAGAGATCACCACGAGTGTTGTAGTTCTAATTTGAAAGAAATTTTGGCTCTTTATGGCCATTAAGCACTTTTGGCCAATAGTGCTTGATGGCCCTAAAGGGCTTAAAATTTGGAAACAAGTTCATGAAGAGACTTAAGAGGTCACTAGGAGTGTAACTATGCTCATTTGGCACGAACATGAGATTTTAGAGCCTCTAAACACTTTTAGCAGGGCGCCATCAACTGCTTTTGAAAAAAAGTGCATAAACCAATAAGGACCAATTAATACAAAGCCACATAGATTAACAAACATTAAATGCAGGACCAATTTCTAAACTAGAATTACAAAATCAGTTCACAACTGCATGAACAAACTAATATTAATTTTCATAACTAATGCTATTATGAAACATAAATGTGACACAAACCTATCCAGACCAATTGAGAATTTAACAGAATGCACAAACCAAACTGATAGAAGTGCAAAACCAGATCAAGTCTAAGAAGGAACTAGAATGTGCATCGCAAACTGCAATCAATGCATTATAAACAGATCTGTTACAGAAAAATCTAGCACAATAGATCCTTGAACAAAAAGCAAAACCAGCATTACAATTTATTTTTTCACTCATGCTTGAATTATGCTCAACAAAAATAAGTTTAGACATTGAATTACCACTTAGCAAGTTTGGGAAACTAATCGGATGCACATTCTAAATTGCAATCAAGTTGAAGATCTGACACAAACAGATTTGGAGCATGTTCAAATTTTGCCAAAAAATAGTTGATGACGCTAAAGGGCTCCAAATCCGAAAGAAAACATGGATAGACTCAGAGGATCATCGGAGTGCGATGGTGCTAATCTTGGAGAAATTTGGGCTCTTTAGGGTCATTAAACACTTTTATTAAAAAAATGGCCAAGAAGTGTTTGATGGCCCTAAAAGGCTTCAAATGTAAAAGAAAAAAAAGAACATGGAAGAGGGATTTAGTGTTTAAGCTTTTTAGGCCATTAAACACGCTTGCTCAAAAATGTTTGATGGCCCTAAAAAGGCATAGATGGACTCCGGGGACACTGGAAGTGTAACTAGATTCATTTTTCACGAATTCAAGATCTTTAGAGCCATTAAATACTTTTAGACAGGGTTTAAGGTGCCGTGCCGTGCCGTGTCGGCCGGTACCAGCGGAAAATACCGTTCCGCTGGACCACCGAAACCGGCACAATCTGCCCAGAGATTTTGTGTGGTGCGGCGGTGGCGACAACGAAATCGGAGGAGTTACAGCGAGGCACGGAGGCGAGCGGCGGCGACGGCAGTGTCAACGTGCGTTGAGCAGGCGACGCCGGAGGCATCGCGGGACTCCTCCGGCGTCGCCGGACGCCTCCGACTTCGCCGGAAGTGCCGCCGGATGCGCTGGAGCTGCTAGACGCCCTCGCGCCTCATCGACTTCGTCCGCCTCGTCCGCTTTAGGGCTCTGGCCTTAATTAATTTTTGTTATTAAATATAACAATTCCCACTTTAAATCCAACTGCAATATAAAATATAATAAAATAATTTATTTAAATCTAAAATTTCCTTACTTAAATATTACCCTAATAAATATATAAAATTATATTTAAAATTAAAAAAATTAAATAAGTTTTATTAATTAATTTTCTGAATTTTTAAAATATTATTTAAAAATTCTAAAAAAAATTTAAAAATCAAAAAATTGTAACAATTCAATTTTATATTTTGATATTTTTTATTATTTTTAATTTTTAATGTTTTAGTATTTAATTAATATTTTAATATTTTTTATCATTATATATATATTATTTAAATTAATTAATTTATATAATTATTATATATAAAGTAGTATTTTAGTGAATTTATATACTTATTAGTTATTATAGCATATTATAATGTTTCAATTTTAATTCGAATTATTAATAGATCAATTTTATTTAAAAATTTATATTTAATTATTTTTTTCTAACAATATTAGGTTGTTTAATAATTTGAGAACTTATATAAAATCAATATTCAATTTATTTTTAAATTATACACAATAAATATATTTATCTAATAATCAATATATATATATATATATATATATATATATATATATATATATATATATATACCGAAACCATACCGGCACGACACGATACGATACCGAAACCGTATCGTTCCAGTCTGGGACCGACACTTCGGCACGGGTCGAGATTTTAAACCTTACTTTTAGATAAGGGCTACCAAAAATGTGCTTGTTGGTTAGAAAAGCTTCAATTTTTTTAAAAAGAAGAAAGATGGAATTAGCAGGCTTATATAGAGTGCAATATTACAAACTTAGAATAAATTCGAGCTCTTTATGACCATCAAACACTTTTTGTTCAAAAGTGATAAAAAAGTGCTTCGTGACCCTAAGGGCTTGAATCTAGAAAAAAGAATATGGATAGACTTAGTGGATTAGGAATGCTATGGTAGTGATTTGTAAGAAATTTAAGGTCTTTAAGGGCTATCAAACATTTTTTTTTGGAAATTATTAATGTATGTGATAAGGCAATGGGAGTATTCATAGATTGCATTTTACCTATTGTTTCTAATGGAATCATCTTTGTTTCTGTATGCTATAACTGGTATCTTTGATTGTAACAATTTTGTTAGTAGTTGCAAGAGTTGAAGCAACGTGCATCAGGAAATGAGGATGAGCCATTTTTGAATCCAGGAGTATCAGAGAAGCAACCGCTACATGTGGTTATGGTAACATGGTGACCTTACAACTGATTGTTATCATTAAAATTTTATTCTTTTATCCAACGGTTTGCTAAATATTCTATATAGTGAATTTCATCTTCCTGTTTGATGTTTTGCTTCACAGGTTGACCCTAAAGCATCTAACAGATCATCGCGGTTTGCCCAAGAACTCCTCTCAACTATCTTATTTACCATTGCTGTTGGCTTCATGTGGTGTGTATTTCATCTATTTCCCGTTGAACTTGTTCTTGATTATCTCAATCCTTAAGTTCCCTAAGATTCATCTCTTCTTCACCTTGTCAAATTTCCTTGCGGCTTTAGACTTGAATAACTAGAGTCATACAAATAAATGAACCAAACATTATCAAGCTTAGTTTTAGCTCGGCAAGAGTTTGTTGATGCTCGTTCAATATATATCATGGTTTAAAATCTCGACTCGTGTTAAGGTTTGGACATACGATTTTGGTATGGTATAATTCCGTATTGATATAGTTTCAATATTTTCTTAAATATAAAATATATTAACTAAAAATAAAAAATTTAAAGAGCAGCCTGGTGCATGAAGCTCCCGCCATGCAGGGTCCCAGGGAAGGGTCTACTGTATGCAGTCTTACCTTACTTTGTAAGAGGTTGTTTCCAGGACTCGAACTCGTGACCTTTAGTTCACAAGACAACTACTTTACCATTGTGCCAAGGCTCCCCTTTAACTAAAAATAAAAAAAATTAATCTAAATATTTAAAAATAAAAATAAAAACAAGTAAAAAATATATATATTTTTAAATAAATATAAAATTTAATTAAGTTTATTTTTAATTATTCCAACTATAGTTGGGAGTTGATTATTAATCGAAACCTAAGTTTTAAAACTTTCGTCACCTGCCCATTGTTTTGAGTTACAGGCCTGTGCAATGCTGTTGCGCGACGACCTCAGAGCTTGTGCGAGGTGTTCGGGTGCGTCGTCAGGCCACTGCGATGTGCCCGGATGCATTGTCAGCATATTGCTACACATCCGGAAGCATCATTGGTCCATTGCGACGTCTAAATGTATCGTCGGGCCATCGCAATGCGTCATTAGCTAACCCCTAGCATGACGGGTTCAGATGTGTCGTTAGGCCTCGCAATTCGTCCAAAGGCCTCGGGGCAGGCCGACATTTGGTGCCAGGTCAATTGGCGGAATGAAATGTTTGTCTGATCAGGTGAAACAACTCGATTTTTTAATCGTTGATATACACAATGCCAATTAAATAAACAAACTCGAATAACTTATAAACTAAATGAAGAACACATTTTTAGCTCGTTAATATTCATAAACAAAGATGATGAATTGTTAGTGAACAATGTCCATGAACAAAGTTTGTGAGCCATGTTCATCAACAAATCTCTTATCAAACTCGTAGATAGACAAAGGAGCTCTCAAAATGAATAAAAAGCTTGTAATATCAAGCTTATTAACCAATCAAACAAGTTTAAAATATACAAGTTTTAATCAATCAAACAACCTTAAATTGAGAACTTGATAACATTAAACGAATCAAGCTCAAGTTTGAACACATCTCAAGTTTATTTAAAAATCTCAAGTTTATTTAAAAAAGAAACCAAGCTAAGCTTGAATAACCGTTTACTTGGTTCGATTACCTTATGAAACAAGGTCGAATAATATAAAGCTGCTTGACTCATTTACAACCCTACAATTCATATAGCTTAATGTAGAGTATCTAATGACTTGAATTTTTCAGGTTGCTGATGGATTAGTAGGCAATAAGACTTGACCTAGTGGCTATGGCTAGTCAACTTTTGCATTTGAATGCATTCTTTTAATTGTTGTAAAAGTCGGCACCTAGGCCCGCCTAGGCGCCGCTTAGGCGCTAGGCGGCACCCCACCGTGGTGCCGCCTAATGCCGCCTAGCGCCGCCTAGGCGCCGATTAGGCGCCGACTAGGCGCTAGGCGGTAGTCCTCCGCCCGACTACCGCCTAGCGATTTTTACAACCTTGCTTTTAACTTTTG
Organism: Boesenbergia rotunda; assembly: GCA_024364735.1. Classification (NCBI taxonomy): domain Eukaryota; kingdom Viridiplantae; phylum Streptophyta; class Magnoliopsida; order Zingiberales; family Zingiberaceae; genus Boesenbergia; species Boesenbergia rotunda. The sequence goes on from JAGFNQ010002833.1 coordinate 58,517, forward strand.
GAGGTGTTCCCATGGATTGAGCCACATTCTTCTATAAATGATAGATCCTGGTTTGCTATGCCCTAAAGTCACTAATGATAACGTGTCACATCTAGAATTGAAAATACTAGCGGGGAGATCTCAATGCATGTTGCCTTTTTATGTGTCCATCATCAAATAATAAGTTGTCAATTCTCCCACATACATTCCATGAACTAGAAAATTAATGTGGTTTGAGGTAATTGATGCCTAACAATGAACTTAGTCATATCTATTATAAACATCTCTATAGGCTATTTTCACTAGTCTGAATCTACACGCCTTAATACATACATTAGACAAGTGTCATAAAATGACCTCACCTATCCATGTAACTTATGGATTTTTTGTTGTTTAATATGCACATAGGGGTATAAATGTACTGACGTTTGTGAACAAGCTTGGTGTTCGATTTAATAAAGCTTGATTATGTTTGTTCAATAGCAAAAAAGCATATAAAATAAAGAAACATGAATACTATCTTGGTTTGTTAATGTTCATCAACAAAGTTCATGAACAATTTACTAATAAACTTATTGATTAATTTATGTAAAATTTTAATTGTAAAGTTATTTCTTAATTTTTTTTTATCAAAGTACATAAAAAATATATACAAGCTGGATGGTTGAAATGAAGGTTAGCGTCGGGTGTATTATGTGATCGTAAAATACCTCTAAAAACTTAAAGGGAAGTTTTACAAAACGACAGTTAGACCTGCTATGTTATATGATGCTTAATGTTGGGCCATGACTCAGGCACATAAGTAGAAGATGAATGTTGCAGAGATGAGGATATTAAGGTGGATGTGTGGACATACAAGGATGGACAGAATAAGAAATGAGAGCATTAGAGAGAAAGTCGGAGTTGCATCTATTAAGGAAAAACTTCAAGAGACACGTGTAAAATGGTACGGACATGTACTTAGACGATCTAATAAATGCCTTAGTTAGGTGATTTAAAACTATGATAAATATGTACATTAAACGAGGAAGAAGAAGCCAAAAACGACATGGTTAGTAATAATAAAATAAGATAAAATTTATTTAAATATAGATGATGATATAATAGGGACAGAGCCTTATAACATGGAAGGATCCATATAGCCGACCTCGCCTAGTGGGATAAGACTTGGTTGTTGTTATTGTCGTTGAAGTTCATAAAAAATATGTAACTTGTAAATTTTTATAATCTTAAATTATTCATAATATGCTAAAAATAAGAAAATAATAGATAAAGGTTTAATCTAATTTATAAGGACAACATAATTGTTAGTTGAGCTCGATAAAGAGTTCGAGCTCAGCTCGAGCTCTATAAGTTATTTTATAAGAAGCTTGAATAGGCTCTATAAGTAAATAACAATGCTTGAACACAACTAAGCTCCGTTCAGATCAGCTCGTTTATATGCACATATGTGGATTAATAATGAATAATATGTGGAAATAAGATTTTTCAATAAACTTTTAAGTTCTATATATTAGCACTCAAATTTTGTTCAGTTTTTTGCACACTGGTTGTAACAGTTCATTGAAAAGGGTGTTCTGTTTGGAGGGATGTCAGCCAAAATGGAGGGGAGGAGAAATGAAAGAATAAGAAAGCTATCTACCTGGATGAAACTAGAAAGAGAAGGGGACTAACAAGGCATTAATTGGTCTATCTTTTTCATCAGAATTAATACATTCAAATATGGATAGATTGGAAGGAAGAAAGGGAAATGATGAAAGACTAATTTCTGCATCACTAAACACCAACCACCGTTAGGCCTTGAACCATTGACATACCATCACCAATGGCCACCAATCATTGATAGATGTGGCCAGGGAGGAGCCGAGGGGGGTGGGGGGGGGGGGGGGGGGGGGGGGGGGGGGGGGGGGGGGGGGGGGGGGGTGGGTGGGAGGGGAGAGCGATAGGGGGTGAAAGAGAGGTGAATGGAAGGCAACGACACTGCCGTCTCCCATCAACGTAGACACATACCTTTCGGTCCCCCTTGATGTGAAATTTGTGCCTTCGTCCTTGGATGTGGCAATCATTGGATCTGAACACTTAACCACTGGTGATTGCCAGATGCCACCAAGGATTGTTGCTTGCCGTTGTTGGAACATGGAAGGATCATTATAGTTGATGGTTTCAACTGTTGGACCATTGCTTGACCACCATCATTCCATGAATAGGTCATGCTGGACCACATTTGGACGCCAACCACCATCATTACCTTTCGAAATCTGGTGGAGAAGAGCTTGAAGAAGAGTAGATGAAATTGTTTTGTTTCCTCTCCTATCAATTAGACATTTTTAGATCATTCCTCTTTCCTTTCCTTCTCATCTGTCTCTCCCTTATTTCCTTCCTCTCTTTTTTCACCAACCTCCCTCCTTCCAAGTAGTGACCTAAAAGTTTGGGATTTAGCCTCAAATGAATGCAATTTGTGAATCTTATGAAATCATTAAAATAGAGATAAACTAAAAATACATTAGATACAGTGGTTATTTTTTAGTCTACCTTTCATATGTTCCCTACTCCCTACTCCCTACTCCCTACTCCCTACTCCCTGTATTAAAAAAACATCTGCCGAGAGTTTTGAAATTTTTGAAGTGGTTTCCCTATGTTGTTTTCATAGTTAATATTTGCTATTATTTCCAGACTGTATTTCAATTAAAATAATTGACCTTTCATGTGGTTATTACTCCCTATACTTAAACAGGCCTTAGAGAATCTTGAATTTTTTGAGATAGGAGTAGTTCCTGATTTATGCCAATTTATTACACCCTCATTCAGCCTTGTAATACTTGCTGGATCGTTGGATGCGACTGTGTGTGTTTGATGGGGTGGGTGTTGGGGGGGGGGGGTGGACGCTAGTCTCTCAATGTTTTCATTTCTACAAAATTAGTTATGCAAAGGAAAACATATACAACACATCAAAACACAAGTACACAAAGATAAACCATTTGTGGTCTGGTAATCCCTTGGACATTGACTCCATGGCTACTCCATGACCTGTTCTTTAGGTGGATTATTCTTGAAATCCCACTATCTTTTCTCTTTCTCGGAAATCTTCTGAAAGTGGAGAAATGCCTTATAGATTTATCACTAACAAGAGTGATACAAAACAAAATACAACAATAATAAAACAATAATGAATTATGAAAGTGTTATACAATTAGGGCTTTGCTTCTCATTTTTTGGTTACTTGCTTTGATGTTTTTTTTCATGCTCTAGAATCATGACCAGGATCTCTCAGCAACTCTGTCAAAACCTCCCTTCCAGCCTCCTTTTATAATTACCTTGCTGGAAATGATAAGGGGGCGTTTGGTTTGTTCCGTTTTTCATTTTCATTTTCCAGAAAATCGCATTTTCTAGTTTTCTGGAAAATGGTTTTTTTTTCATTTTCCAGTTTTCCAGAAAACGCTATGTTATTTTCTGGAAAACAAAGCTAGAAAATGCAAACCAAACATGTTTTCCAGAAAATCGCATTTTCTACAGAAAATGAAAATGGAAAACAGACTGGAAAATGCAAACCAAACGCCCCCTAACATTCTCGAATCTTTTGCTCTATCCTCTAGTTGCCTCTGATTAGTGGACTGATTTACACTTTTGTCTGTTGCCTGCCTCCCCAA
>JAGFNQ010002833.1:68528-198933 GCA_024364735.1 Boesenbergia rotunda
AGTGTGTCCGTTTTTTATCAATTTCATCGACTAGGGACAATTTCAATACTTCACAATTGCACATGTAGAGATAATCACTAGTTATGAATTTCATCACAAATTCTCTCATGCTGTGAATTGTATTGCGGACATTCAGTAAATGAGTTTAAGATCTCAATCAAATACATAAACATGTATACTCAAATAGTGAATATTCATTTATTAAAATAAATGATTACAATCATAAGGCGATTGCCTTAGGACGCTTTTCTCATATCACTAACAAACTCTCACTTGGCCTAACGCCAATCGCTACGGTATCCAATACCACAGGCTCTAACATGACGCTCAAACTTGCTTTGAGGCAAGACCTTAGTTAAATGATCCGCTAAATTCCTTTCAGTGGGAATTTTCTCAATTTGTATATCATTCCTACTTATTATCTCTCTGATCAGATGATAGCGGCGAAGCACATGTTTGGATCGCTGATGAGACCTTGGTTCTTTTGCTTGTGCAATTGCTCCATTGTTGTCACAATAAACCGGTATTGCTTCATCAATGGTTGGAACCACACCAAGTTCTGAGACGAACTTCTTGATCCAGACTGCTTCCTTTGCTGCTTCCGAAGCTGCAATATATTCCCCTTCCGTGGTAGAATCCGCTACTGTGTTTTGCTTGGAACTCTTCCAACTTATTGCGCCTCCATTCAAAATAAATACGTATCCTGACTGAGATTTGGAGTCATCCTTATCTGTCTGGAAATTGGCATCTGTATACCCACGTATTACTATATCACCTTCTCCATATATTAGGAACACATCCTTAGTTCTTCTTAAGTACTTGAGGATTGTCTTGACAGCTGCCCAATGATCCATTCCTGGATCAGACTGGTATCTGCTTATGACGCTCAGAGCATACGATACATCGGGCCTAGTACATAACATAGCATACATGATAGATCCTATCGCGGATGTATAAGGAATCTTATTCATGCAAATCCTCTCGTCTTCTGTGCGCGGACACATAAACTTCGAAAGATTGATCCCATGCCTGATGGGAAGGTAGCCTTTCTTGGATTCCGACATGCTAAACCCTTTTAGCACTCGGTCTATATATGTAGACTGCAAAAGACTAAGCAATCGTTTTGATCTATCTCTATAGATTCTAATCCCAAGGATATAGGTTGCTTCTCCCAGGTCTTTCATTGAGAAAGTTTTGGACAACCAAATTTTAACTGACTGTAAGACTGATATATCGTTTCCTATAAGTAATATGTCATCGACATATAACATTAGGAATACGACTGCACTCCCACTAACCTTCTTGTACACACAAGGTTCGTCAGGATTTTGTGAGAAATCAAACTCTTTGATTGTCTCATCAAAACGGATGTTCCAGTTCCTGGATGCTTGCTTTAGTCCATATATGGATCGTCGAAGCTTGCATACTTTGGTTTTATCAACCGTTGTGAAACCTTCAGGTTGTATCATGTATACATCCTCAAGCAGGTTTCCATTAAGGAAAGTTGTTTTCACATCCATTTGCCATATCTCATAATCATAATGAGCTGCTATGGCCAGGAGCATCCGAATGGATTTAAGCATAGCTACTAGCAAATAGGTTTCGTCATAATCAATTCCTTGTTTCTGACGATATCCTTTTGCCACTAATCTAGCCTTAAAGGTAACAACATTATCTTCCATGTCGGTTTTCTTCTTGAAAACCCACTTGCACCTTATGGGCTTAATCCCTTTAGGTGGGTTAACCAAGTCCCATACTTGATTTTTGTACATGGAATCCATTTCCGACTTCTTGGCTTCAAGCCATTTATCCCTTTCTGAATTATTCAGAACATCTTCATAATTGATAGGTTCGTCATTGTTAATGAGTAACATGTCGTTCGATTCACTTATGAGAAATCCGTATCTCTTTGGAATATTGCGTGTCCTATCAGACCTACGAAGAAGTGGTGTTGTTTTAGATTCAACTGATAGCTCATTATTATGAGTTATCAGTTGTGGGTCTAGACTAGGTGTCTCTGTAATGTCTATTAGAGTTTCTTGAACTTCTTCATGTTCAATGCTACTCCCACTGTTTTCTTGTGAAAGAAATTCTTTTCTAGAAATACAGCATGCCTTGAACCAAACACCTTTTGTTCCAAGGGATGATAGAATTGGTAACCCTTTGTTTCCTTAGGGTATCCAATAAATAGACATTTATCAGACTTAGCATCCAATTTGTCTGATATAGTCCGCTTTACATAAGCAGGACAACCCCATATCTTTAGGTGAGATAAATGAGGTTTCTTACTATTTCACGTCTCATATGGAGTAGTAGAGACTACCTTGGTCGGGACTCTGTTTAGCAAGTAAACAGCTGTTTTAAGCGCATAGCCCTAAAAGGATTTTGGAAGAGTTTCATGATTCATCATAGATCTAACCATGTCCATCAAAGTTCGGTTACGCCTCTCAGATACACCATTATGCTGTGGTGTATATGGCGGAGTCCATTGAGATAATATCCCATTGTCCCTAAGATAATCTTGAAACTCTTGACTTAAGTATTCACCACCTCGATCGGATCGAAGTATCTTAATACTTTTGCCAAGCTATTTCTCTACTTCACTTCTGAACTCTTTGAATTTCTCAAAAGCTTCAGATTTGTGTTTCATTAAGAACACATACCCGAATCGTGAGTGATCATCGATAAAGGTAATGAAGTAGCTATAGCCTCCTTGTGCAAGAGTTGACATTGGTCCACATATATCAGTATGTATTAGACCAAGCAATTCTCCCACTGGTTTACCTTTTTCGAAAAGGGTAATTTGGCCATCTTGCCTTTTAGGCATGATTCGCATGTATCAAATGAACCGGGTTCAAATGATTCCAGAATTCCACATCGATGTAATTTGGTCATGCGTTTCTTACTTATATGGCCAATACGACAATGCTACATGTAGGAGTCTATTTGATTATCTATTCGAGCACGTTTGTTGCTAACTTCGATATTGAAAATGTCACCAGATAAATCTAACGTGTAGATACCATTGCATAAAGTTCCGGTCCCATAAAGAAACCATTTAAAGTTATGTAACAACAATTGTTATTAAAAGTTAAATGGTAACCCTTTTCATTCAAGCATGAAATAGATACAATGTTCTTTATTAACGAAGGAACAAAATAACAATTATCCAATTCTAAGACAAGTCCAGTAGGGAGCTTTAGCAAATATGTTCCGATGGCAATAGCAACAATCTTTGCTCCATTTCCAACTTGCAAATTCGTTTCTCCCTTGACGAGTCTTCTTCTATTCCTTAGCCCCTGTATGTCATTACATATATGTGAGCTACACCCAGTATCAAGTACCCAGGTGTACGAGAAAATAGAGTGACATTCAATAACGAAGATGCTTGAAGAGGATGGGGTATCGGATGCCTTCTTCTTCAAGGACTCAAGATAAACCTTGCAGTTTCTTCGCCAATGGCCCTCCTTGCCACAATGATGGCAAGTGCCTTTTGGTGCTTTTTCAATCCTTTTGTCCTTAGTTAACTTATTGGTGTCCAAAATGGAACACAAATTCAGAGAAGACATGATCAAGTGATTATCCTAGAAATACAAATTGAGGTTATGTGATGAGAATGATAAAGAATGCATCAATATACATTCATTAAATCTTATTTATTTTTCGAATTGAATAACCCTTTTTTATCAATTCGGGAGATCGTAAGAACATCTCCAAATAGGTTGATATCCATCCATAGATAAGAACAACCATGGCTGGGGCCATCAAGTTATTCTTAGCTATGAAGGTAGATAATTATACTGATTACATATTACATATATGTAACTATCATATTATGCTATCAACTAATTGAATGTTTGCATAAATCATTGGGTTGTTAACTCATTAACAAGTATGCAACAATATACATAGCACCCAACTGTACCTCTCTTTACATCGACCTTGGCTGTGGCACAACAAATCGATGCTCCAAGCTTAAGGCTGACCCATTAATCAAGAAATAGTTTTAATATGGTTGGAGCTCATTCAACCGTTTAGTCAGGCTTGGATGTGTCCAACAATCAAAACTAAGGATTGACCTCTAACTCCAACTATATTAATCATTAACTAATTCCATGGTTTGAACATGTCGAGGTTCAAGCCGGGTATGGATGTGTCCATCAACCCAAACGAGAAACAAAACTCCGGTTCTAACCATATTAATGGAAGGTGTTGGCCTTAATATTTTGTAAGGGGTTTTGGGTCTCATCCTTTTCTTTTAAGCACATTCATGACATATAATTATGTCATGTTCTAACGATTTCCTTAATAAATTATGTATGTGACTTAATTTATCAAGTCTCATTAATTGAATTAGGAACCGGATTTCCTAATTCTAATTTCACACTTTCTTCAAGGAATTGTTTTGGGAAATAATTTTCTAAATTGTCATAATAAATTTCGGAAATAATATGTTTAAGACTTTAATTTCTCTAAATCAAATCTTATTAAATTAAGAGACAGATTCCCTTAATTCAAACACATATTATTTTCATGAAAATCTTATTTAAGGAAATATACTCTATAGGAAACAATTTTCCTAATTAATTTTGGAGACAATAATATGTAAGAGCATCACCTCATAAATCAAATAAGGAAATTATCGTTTGAGAATCACCTCAAAAATTTCCAAGATTTGATCACATATTTTATTTATGGAAAATTAATATCAATAAATAACTTAATTTGGACGGTTCGCCGAGCCTCAATCCAAAATAAGAATTTATTGATAATATAATTTGGACGGCTCCCCGAGGCTCAATCCAAATTAAACATTTGACAATTTAAATTCAATTTAGGAAATTTAATTATAACAACTAACTTTAAATTGGACGGCTCCCCGAGGCTCAATCCAAAATAAAAAATTTTGTAAATAATTTAATTTTCAATTATAAATTTAAATGCCAATTAATATTCCCATAATTTGTTTAGACTTTCTTGAAAGAAAGTGCCCAAAATTGCGAGCTTTCCATAAATTGAAAGTTTACAAAAATAAAAAATTTTTAGAATAATTGTAAGTTTCTGGTACAAAGAAAACTTACGTATTTCCAAAATTGAAAAATTTTCAAAATAAGAAATTTTCAAAATTGGAAAGCTTCCAAAAATGGAAAGTTTTCACAATTATCATAAAGTTTCAGAAACAGGGATATTTCAAAAGTTTACGAAATTTCATGAGGATTTCCAAACTTTGAAATTCCTAAATCTAAAATTTACCATAATTGGAAAGTTTCCATAATTGAAAAATTTTCCAAAATTGAGATCATGACAGTTTTCGCAAAACAATTATATGATTATGTCGAACACTAACCGGCTCTGATACCACTGTTGGGACCGGGTGCATGTTGACATGGATGCGGGTTCGTAATTTTAAAATTAATTACGTGCAGCGGAAGGTTTAGCATAAATAATTTCTCAAATTATTTAACCACACATCTAAGCATGCAACCTTATGTTGTGTAGACATGATCATATATTTAAAATTTTGCAGGAACGTAAACTAATTTACTTGTTACCTCGCGTAACTCGAAGAAAGGGACGAGATCCAACCGTAAGCGTCCCTTGGAAGCTCCGCCTCTATTCGCGTCCACGCCGAGTATCTTCGGGATGACTTGAAAGCCACGAGTTTCGTGTTCTCGAGAACTACTAGATTCTCCGAGAACGCGATAAAAACCAAGAGAGAAGTAATCACATCAGAAAAACTCACCACCAAGGTTGGCCGGAATCACAATTCCGGCGAGAAGGAGGAAGATGACTTGCGCCCAATCCCAAGGTGATGATGGCCGGAGAGGAAGATCGTCCCAACGGAAGAACTTCGTCGCCTCGGTGCTTCTCCTTGTGCTCACGACAAGAAGAAAGCGGGAGAGGCTTGTGGCCGGCCAAGAGGAAGAAGGGAGGAGAGGGAGAGAGCCCAAGCAAGAATACTTGGATTATTTCGAATGAATTCCAAGCCTTGCCTTGGGTCCTTTATATAGTGGTCTCTCAACCGCCAAGTCTCTTTTTTCTTATGGAATAAATTTTCATAAGAAATTTATCGTATAAATTTTCTATGACTTATTCTATCATGCCAAGTCTTGATTTTATATCATGGTTAAAATCATATTTTAATTCATGATAAAAATCAACCAAGTCTCTTTTTTCTTATGGAATAAATTTTCATAAGAAATTTATCATATAAATTTTTTTATATAAATTTTTTTATATAAATTTCTTTATCATGGTAAATCAATACATGATTGATTTTATAAAATAAAATAAACCAATCCATGGTTCATTTTAATTTCCATGAAAAATAAATTTTATATAAATTTCTTTATATAAATTTCTTTATCATGGTAAATCAATCCATGATTGATTTTATAAAATAAAATAAACCAATCCATGGTTCATTTTAATTTCTATGAAAAATAAACCAAACCTTGGTTTATATAAAAAATTTATATCATCCATAATTTTATAAAACAAACCACACTTGATTTATTTTATAAATTGAACCAAACAATTTGGTTCCCTCCCTTTGTTGTGGCCGGCCAAGCAAAGAGGGTGGGGACCCTCTTTGGCCGGCCTATCCAGGTCACGCCCCAATGAATTAAACTCATTTAATTCATCTATTAAGTCTTCAAAAGACTTAGCCATTTTACGCTTCCGATGCGTCTCTGAAAAATTCAGATTCGACTTATCGTTTGGCTCAACCAAACCTAATCTCTCTTGATTGGAAAATTCAATTTTCAACTCGTTTTAAATCCCTCGGATTACTCGTAGTGCGTGTGACTAAATAGGCTTTCGATTTATGTTGGCCGTCTATAATTAACCAATTATAGAACGATCATGAGTGACACCTAGTAGTACATCATGATCCCCAATTAATCGAAAGATCAACGGTTGACCTCAGAAACAATTCTGAAACCCTTCGGCAGCTATAATGAATCGTGCCCCATTCCCTTCACCATCTTATACCCACTTGGTTCAGGACATGGTCTATGTGTGTCAGTCCCCATTAGGCTGACTACGTCACACCTAGCCCAAGTAACGTTTTCTCGTCCTACGGATTCTAATTACTCTCATGTATCTAAGAGATTCATACTCTGAACATGTCATGTTCTGGCCAGAGGCTTCGAGTAACAATCCGACGATAGGCCTTGGGTATACATCTCCTCGCAAGGAGTGGTGAATCCTTTGTAGGCTGTTCAAACATCTTCGGGCACTTCGTCTTATGCCCAATCATCCTGGGTCCACACCTCTTTGGAGATGCTTGCTTAAGATGTCAAAGTATAAGTCTCCATGACCAAGATGACTTGAACACCGCAAGTCAAAGGAACATCGCACTTAAGCTGCAGTAAGAACTTCACTGACATGTCTATATGTAGACTATCATATGAAGTTTTACAGCCAGTCACTCCAATGAACTAGTTCCCTTAACTAGCATTCATGTTTATCTCCGGACATCCCAATGTCACTAGCCAGTGAGAATCAGCTGATTAGAGAATAACCCATGCTAGTCTCAATAGAATTGATAGTGTCCATTTTTATCAATTCATCGACTAGCTACAATTTCAATACTTCACAATTGCACATGTAGAGATAATCACTAGTTGTGAATTCATCACAAATTCTCTCATGCTATGAATTGTATTGCGGACATTCAGTAAATGAGTTTAAGATCTCAATCAAATACATAAACATGTATACTCAAATAGTGAATATTCATTTATTAAAATAAATGATTACAATCATAAGGCGATTGTCTTAGGACATTTTTCTCATATCACTAACAGTGCATTCTATCTTCCTTGAGTGATGGCATTGCTGTCGACCATTTCTGCTCCATTCATCACAAGGTCAGTTACACTTCATCTCTCAGAGCCAATGCTTTCCTAGTGTGAACAAATTTCTTCAGAGTCAAGCGTCTTGGTGTTGCACCTTCTGCAATGCTCCACCATACCACTGACTTTGATTTAGAAGATCTATCTTAATCTAGTTTTTCTTGGATTAGCTTGTTCGTGATAAAGTAGTTCAGACTTCAGAAAATGATTTTTCCCTCCACGATTCTATTCTCAGAGAGAATCTTTTTCCTGTTGTTTCTTTAATTTTTCTATTTTTCTTATATTTCCCATTAGTTTGTGATATGTTTTTGGATCTGTCTTGGTTATTTCTTCCATTAATTGATCTATCTATCATTTTGTTTTTAATTGTAAGGGTACTGGGTGCGGCCGCATTACAAAAATATGTTGGGAGCTTAGGTGGTATTGGGGCATCTGGTGTTGGTTCAAGTGCCACATATGCCCCTAAAGACTTGAACAAAGAAATCGTGCCAGAGAAGGTAATTCTTAGTATGCTTCTTACTCCTTGTAAGTGCTTTCAATACTGTTATTCGGTATTAATAGGTTCCTGATAACTTACATAGTTCATGTGCCTTGTTGACTTGGTTTATCAATCTTAAAACTCAAGAAAACAGTAGTTGATTTCCTTTCTTGTTCTTATTAAATAATGCTAAATTTTTTCCTCAATCGGAGAAATCAATCCTAGATGGTTAATGTAGAATTCTATCATATTGAAGAACATGTCGAGACCTGCACATTGAACCTATCATATTTTGTTCAATTGGAGGCAATGAAATAGCTTATGAACAGTTCTTGAGTAAAAGTCATTTTAAAATTCTCTAAAAGGTTGACTTTTCAGTTTTGACATATATGCCTTTTGAAGGTTTCATTATTCTTCAAAGGACATATTTTGAATCATCTTTACTTCAAACAATTAGGTCAAGCCCACATCAAATAGTTTTTAAATTGTCTTAGCACCATTCACTATGGTTGTCAAGATCGACCCATTCTGATACAAATCATCGAAGATAGGATTGACATCCACAAAGGCCAATCCAATCACAAGAAATTAGTTCTCACAAAGATCATTGAGAAGATACTAAAAAAAATCAAAATTTGAAGAAATTACCCAGAAATGATTTAAGTTCCATTAAAAAAAATATATGGAGAAGATTGAAATTTGGCCAAATCAAGAGAAATAAATGGATAAGTTTGGTTGAGATTTCTATGAAATTAGGTTGATTCCAAAATTTTTGGACTTAACAAATATTTTGCTAGTACAAGCTTGAATCCTTACCCATATTTAAAATCTAGACTCTTGTTGAGGTTTCAGCCCCGAACTAGAACGATACGGTTTTGGTATCGTGTATGTCGTGCCGATATAGTTTCAGTATTTTTTTAAAATTTAAATATAAATGTATATTAATTTTATTAATATTTGATTATTAAATATGCTTTATATTTTGATATGTTTAATTTATATTTCAATATTATCTCTTAAGTTAATCCCTATTAATTTTTTATAAAAATTATTTTAAAAAATATGTAATTCTCAAAATTCAAAACTAAATTTAAAATTATGAAATCATTTAAAAATTAAAAATAATTATAAAATTATTTGAATTTTTTAAATTATTTTTTAAAGTATTTGTAAAACTTTAATTTAAATAATTTATTTAAAATGTTTAGGAATTATATTTTTTAAAATTTTAGATTATTTTAAATTTATATTTAATTTTAAAATTATTTTAAAATTTTAAATTATTTTTAAATGTATTTATTATTTTTTAAAATTATTTAAAAATTTTGAAATAATTTTTAATATTTTATAACTATTATTAATAATAGTTTATTTATAAAAAATACATATTTAATAAAATAAAAAATTAATTAAACCAAAAAACTAAAAAAAATCGCGGTTGTGGTGACTCAGAGATTGTCGTGGCACCATGACCCTCGTTGGGGTTTTAGGAATATATAAAATAATATTAGATTTTTTTAGAATTTTAAATAAATTTTTATATATTTTAATGGGATAATTCGAATAGGATTTTAAGACATATGTTTGACTATCTATTTAAGTTAGGGGTTGATTGGATCCATTAAAAATAATAATAACATAGCTAATAGAAATAAATAAATATTAATTAGATAATTTTATTAGGGTTTAATTAAGTCTCTTTGGATTATTATCCCTATCACAACTAGGAATTGATTGAGATAATAAATCGTTCAGTTTTAATAAAATAAAAATTATTGATACGATGTCCCAACATTCGACGCGGTCGTTGGGGTTGCGCGACAGCTCCGGTGCGGCTACGCCGGACGCCGATGTTGGTTGGCAGGTTGAACGAAATGTTGTCAGTTTTGACCGATCGGTCGGCACGATATTTCAATCCTTGATCCTAACAAACACACAAAAGGGTGAGAGTGTCTTCTTTTATGTTTTGAATTCGAGCATAAATTTCTCATCCTCACCATCACCTAAGTTTGCCACGAGATAAAGCATTTAGGGAGCGTTTCATTTGCCCCATTTTCTATTTCCATTTCCAAAAAACTGCATTTTATAAAAAATGACTTTATTTCATTCTCTAGTTTTCCAGACAATGCTATATCTTTTTTTGAAAAACAAGTTTGGAAAATACAAACCAAATACGTTTTCTGGAAAACCACATTTTCTATGGAAAATGAAAACGGAAAATAAGCATACCAAACACAGTCTTAGCCTTTCTATGTAAGTAAACAACTACAATATAAATAGAAAGTAAACAACTGCTAGCTAGACTATACCTTTCATCCGATGAGTCTCTCTTAGTCCACTGAGAGATGCAGTGTTGTAAATGGTGGTAGGCGGTGGCGGGGCGGTTAGTGACCGTCTATCGCCTTGGCCGCTTAGGCAGTGCCTAGGCAATTGAATTTTTTCTTATTTTTTATACAAAATATTATAAATAATCGTTATTTTTTTATAATATTTACTTATAATAAAATATATTAATTAAACATTTACAATTTAATCTAAATATTTAAAAATAAAAAATATAATTATATATATATATTAAATTAATAGGATAATTTTATTAGTCTTTAATTAAGTTTATTTAAATTATCCCAATCATATATAGAGTTAATTAAAATTATTAACCTAAAATAATTAAATTAAACCCTAACATACAACTTACCCACCTCGAGTGACGAGTTTAACACATCGCTGGGACTGCACAACGAGTTCGGATGCATCGCCGGGCTCGAGCGACGCCTTCGGGCTTGTGGGACTTGTCCTTGCTTGCACGACTCATTCGGACGGGTTATCATGCTTGGGCAATGTGTTCGGAGGCGTTACAGGGCCCTAGGCAATGCATCCGGACATGTTGCGGTGGCGAATTGGCGATAGTGGCACCACGGTGGTAGAGTTACCGCCTCGCCCTCGACCACTATTTGGAACACTGTAGAGATATTATTATTGATTGAGATAAATCTTATATATTCAATTGAGATGTGATTTAAGGTTCCAATTAAACTCAATAATGATAATTGTATTTGTTATTTTATAATATTTAATGATAACACACATAGGATGACACTTGCTGGAGCTAGTGATGCAGAGCACTCTTATGCAGCTCATAAGTGATTTGGGATGACAATGGGATTGGGTGTTGTGATTCCCTTCATATAAGAGGCAAGATTCCTACCCTATTTTACCTCACTTCTCGTGGGAAAGTTTTGGTGGGGCGATAAAATTTAAATTAAATATATATGATTGATAGTCTATAAAATATATGTATTGTATACTAAATTTCATAGAGGCTAGGGTTGAACATAATTTCTTTTCACCATCCTTACCTTGTATTGCATCTGTGTTATTTTTCTTTTATATTATCTCTATTCCATTTACATTATGGGGTCGAGGCAGTCCCCATCAAAATGAATATAGTGAGTCTTGATTGAAGCTGGTGTAATCATAATGTCTATGAGTGGGCTTAGAATTCTGATGCAGGTGCATGTTCATTTAATGTTGCTAATCCTTCTTAGGATGGTGTTGTAGTTAATGATCTTAGTGACTTTCAAAAGAAGCGGCCATATAGAGGTGGCAAGATGTGTTCTTCAAGGACCCTACTGCTAATTGGGATGGGGAAGTGAAAGCTGCCTACATACATTGAATGTGGACTCTTGTCCGTAGGTGATTCCAGATGAGTACTGTAGGTGGTGTGACTGAATTGCACTTGCGATGAAGTCAAATGAATACTAAAGTGCTGCTGACGGGATGACACTCATTGGCAAGGACACATGGAAAACTATCATTATTGCTTAGGGAAGTAAGAGAGTGAAAAACATGCGGATTAAAGGGAGGCCACCCACCTCCTCTTAGAGAAATTCTTTTTTGAAAAAACCTAACCATAAAAGAGTGGCTCTAATACCATATAGAATTTGGAGAAAGACAATAGCATATTGTTTTTTTAATGAGATAACCATTACATAGATATATATAAACTCATGCTAACACTCTAACTCTAGATTGTACTAATTTTTACTAAACCTGCTACACATGATACCAAAATGAACTCACTACCTTTAACATACTATTCTCTAGGTTCATTTTAGTCCAATTTCACTTTCTCCACCTTGTCTTAATCAACCTGATCCTCTGCAGCTCCAATTTAGCCCATTTAACCTAACCACTCAAATATCTCAATTAGGCAGAACTTAGGGTGGTTTCTAGGACCAAGTGGTCAGCCATACCTTATTCCGATCCCATTCACCTCACCTATGCTCAGTGCACTTTGGCAGACTTAACCAACCAACCAACTACCGAACTCAATCCACTAAGGTTCTCCTTCAGGTAACTTCTCTAATTGATATAGGGCAATACCACGATAGTGAGTAGACATATATGTTTGTTGTAATCTAACTATGAAAGGTGGATTGGTCTTTAACATGGATGCATTTCATATCAGAATAACTGTCTTGTGATTGAAGGTAGTAAGATTTGGGAATTCTATTCATGCAAATTGTGATTCTGATTATGTCTAAAATTATATCCTTTGGTCAAGTAATTTTGTGGTAGTTTAACCCAGTTCTTCGACACATTCCTTTTTAGTTTGCCACTTATGAACTTTAATATTTAAATCTTGTTTATGCTAACTGACATATGATCAACTTTATTATTCTTCCTTGCATCTCCTTCGTAGTTTGTAGTATATAGGTAATGAACAAATGGTTATATATTCCTGTTATTCTTGTGCAGAATGTGAAAACCTTTAAGGATGTTAAAGGTTGTGATGATGCCAAGCAAGAGCTTGAGGAAGTAGTTGAGTATCTTAAGAACCCAACAAAATTCACTCGTCTTGGGGGGAAATTACCAAAGGTAGGTGCAAAATCTGTTTTTTTGGTACTTGTACAGATCTTGTTCATCTGTTCTTTCAATATATGTTTTTAAACACAATATTGCAGCAACTTGATTCCATTGTTCATCTGTATCTTAAAAATTTGTTTTTAAACATATCTAGGTTTTAAGTAGAATATTCTCTTAATTGTTCTTGTCTATTCTGCATTTTTTTTGTATAATTATAAATACCATTGCATTTATGAAACCTAAATGCTGTGCTTTAGAGAATGCACAAGAATGGCATTTTAAGTGGCTTGTTTTAGTATTTGGCTGTCTGCAGAAGATCTAATGGTTTATGTTCCTGAAATGAAGGCTGTCACCATTTGTGTAATTTGAAATCCTCAATAATCCCATTCAAGGTTTTAAATCTCGATTAGGTACTAGTTTTGGTTCTAGCTTTCTTACAAGGCACACGACATGGGTCAAATGGTTTATGTTCCTGAAATGAAGACCGTCACCATTTGTGTAATTTGAAATCCTAAATAATCCCGTCCAATGTTTTAAATCTTGATTAGGTACTAGTTTTGGTTCTAGCTTGCTTATAAGGCACACGACATGGGTTAGCACATTCTGACCATCGCGACTTAGGAGGCGCTTGGTAAGCGGGTTTAGAAGGCGGGAATGAGAATGAAATCTATTTCATTCCCATTTATTATGCTTGGTATAAGGAAATTGGAATCAAAATATGAATAAGATGCCCTTGATTTTCTAACCCAACCTCTACTAGGTTATCACTAAATCTATAAACCCCTCAATCAAAACTCATTACCATTCCCATTGCCGAATATATACCAAGCGCCCCCTTAGTTTTTTTTTCTTTTTTGTATGAATTTATAGATTATGTATCCTTATCAACATAATATGGTTTTCTCTAATCAATCACTCTATCAACCCCCTTAAAAATTAAATTTTATAATTTGTTTAAATAAGATTAGCATGTTGGACTCTATAGTTTCCTATTCTTAGTTATCCTATCAAATTGCTACAATCTTCCAGCAGCAGCATCTTATGACAACTTATTCCTATCAAATTCTCTTGACTTTCCATAAGAAATTGCATATCTTGGCATTCAAATTAATCTTACCTTCTATAATTAAAAATATAAGGAAATGCTATAACTCATTTTTTATTAGTTGTTGCAATGATTAGAAGGTCTAAAAATCTAAGTATCTACTGCATTAGAAAGATTGGTGAAATTAGAATTGTTGAGAAAAATCACAAAAATAAAAATATAAAGATTTAATATAAAAGATGATATAAATGATGTTCAATCATAATAAGGTTTTATATTATGCCTCATGAAATAAAATAATAACAAAATATAAATAATAATGGTAGATTTAATTAATTCGATTAGTCATATTATCATATATTTCATAATATTACAATTATTAGATTAACATTATTTTTTATTCTTACTATTGAATAAAATATTATTCTGAAATATAAAATACTATTATATTATTAAATTAAATGCCAATCTATTAGATTATCATTACAACTACAACCAAGCCCTATCCCACTAGGTGAGGTCGGCTAAATCTATTAGATTATCATTAAATAATAAATTATGCTTAATTTAATTTAATTTGATAAATTTATTACATTTCTTAAGATAAAGTAGTTAAATAAAATTATATGTTAATATTATTTACTAAAATAAATTATTGTTTAATATTCATATTAGTATAATTGAGAAAAAGATATTTTAGGCAGTATTATTTGGGAAAAATCTGGGTCTCAAGCCCGGGTGAAAAAGGACAAGGGTTATACATTAGATTGTCAGCCAGTGTGGACTTTCAGAGAAATGAAGCCAACCCCACCTGATTAAAACTTTGTTGTTGTTGTTATTGTTGTTGTATTGTTTGGGAAATGTATTTTACCTCTCAGTCAACACCTTTGATACTTGGATGGGTTATTTACCCCTTCACACCCATGTTGGATCTAGACATTTAGACACCAAAACTTAGACTGAATGCTCGATTTTCTCTTGATTCCTTGTAAAACATTTTAGAAAACATTGAATCTAGATGGATGGGGTTCTTGGTCTAGTTGTAGCTCACATGCAACAACAAGATTATTCTGTTGATCTCATAACAAGTCTTAGGCAGTGAGAGCTGAATGATTAAGCTAGAATTTGGAAGAGCAACAGGGATTGTTTCCTTTATCTCGGTGGATTTACTAGTATTCTATCTAGGTTGGTAATGAGTTAGGTAGATTGTTTGAGTTTGACACAATCAATTTAATTTCAAAAAATTTCATCCTATTTCATCTTTTTTCATTCATGATTTGACAGGCTTTCAATCAACTTAATCTTATTTTCTAGGGGAGTTAATTTATTTTTAAGTAATTTCTTCTAATCCCTACTTTCTTTAAACTAGACCATTGGTTTATATGAATTGATTGATTTCTCTGGAAAGATCTGTTTTTTCCTTTGCCAATACTAATCCAACTCAAGCGATCTATATTGGTAGCGTCTGATTTGACAACTATATTCATGTTCTTAACAGCAGTTTTTCTAATTAATAGCATGCAAGTTATACACGCAACAAAATTTTAGGTAATCAAATAATCTTTTTCTACAAATAATCTCTTTACTATTGAATATTATATTTTACCTTTCTCTATCTAGCCACTTGTTCGAAGCTTAGTATCAAGTTCAATATAGTTTGTATCTTTCCGTGCTGGGTGACACAAACAGAATGTTTGTATTGCCCATTCCTCCATGTACTGGCCTAGATTATCTTTTTTTGGAGAAACACATGTCACTCATATTGCCAAATATGGCATGAACTTTAAATCTATTATACCATATATTCTCTTTGGATCTAGAATATTTTGAAGATTTCATTTATTTGTATTTTACAATATTATAAACTTGTAACATGTTCTTTTGTAGGGAATTCTCTTGACCGGAGCTCCTGGCACTGGAAAGACTCTGCTTGCAAAGGTGACAATACATCTCTTGTTATTAGATTAGTTCATGTTCACTTTAGACTTTAGCTGACTAATCATATAAATATATATAGTATTTTGTTGCTCTAAGGAAAGGGGATGAAATATGAAATTCTAATAGAAAGAGTTAAGTGGTTGATTTTTAGCACATAGTTATATAGTTTTTTTTAGCATTAACATTATAGATTAACTTTGTTGTATAACAACTATTGCCAATCTCTTCATTTATACTCATTATAGCTAACAATTTCATTAATGTAATGGATCAAATGCTGTTATTGAGTGGGCATACTCAATCTTGTTTTGTGGATGAAAGAAGCTTATGCAGTATATGTTGGCCGAAAAATTTTTAATGCCAAGAGTTGCGAAAATGTTCCGACAACATTATCTTGAGTAGGCCTGTTCAACTTGATATGCATTTGCATTTAAATTAGTATGAAATATGCACCATATATTGACATTCCAGTTGGTTTTTTAATGTGTGAATATGTTGATTTTTTATAGACTCCTGTATGTGCAAATTAACTTTCTGAACTAAAGCTTACAGATGTGCATTCTATTCTTCCGTCATCACAACTAAATCTAGTTTTTGCAGGCTATTGCTGGAGAAGCTGATGTGCCATTCTTCTATAAAGCAGGTTCTGAGTTTGAGGAAATGTAAGGGAAACTACATACATAATATTTTCCAGTCAAAGAAATAATTTCACTTTCTTCAAAATTTAGTAGAATTAGAGTATGCAGATTTACAAATGTCGCCAGAGCCGGCCGGAATAATTTGAAATCTGGCATGATGTCTTATTCTGGATTAATGTTCAGTTATGACCAGTATTTTTGACCAATTTTTTTAGTGTAATTCCTGAAATCCTAGCAGTTATCACTAAAACTGCGAGCTTTTCACTTTTTTCTTCTGCCTAGTGATAGTCGTAGGTGAAAAACTTGAGGAATAATAGTGAGTCAATAAATTCCTTATTAGTTGTACTTTACCCAGGTTGAAGGTGTGAAATCTAGTTCATCTTCTATGTTTCAATAGATGCTGGAACAATATCATTTTGGTGTTGATCGACACATTGTTTGGTACGGGATGGTGTAGGTCGGCATTTATTAGGAAGAGGGTGAGTAAGATGAAGAAGAATATGAAGAGAAAGAGGAGGAAGAAGTGACAATAGAAGAGATTGCTTTATTTAGAGGATCCTCTTTTTCCCTAATGCTATGCTTGCTAGAAGACGGATTTAAGAATAGAGGAAAGTTTTCCAAGCGGATTTTTTTTTTTGATGTTTATTTCATGAAAAAGGATAGATTATTCATCCTTTCCACTATTTTCTTATTATGAAATAATGGATGGATGAATTTATGAATCCATTCGCGGATTCATTTTTGGTCATTTTTTATCTGTCCAATTTGGATGAAAAGCGACTTTTCTTCCTTGTCATATCATTGCTCTCAACTGCCCGAGCCACAAGCGATTGTGGGCGGCCCTGCACGGGCAACACTACGTGATTGGCTCAATGCGGCCGTAGGCAGCAAATGCTCCTCGCGAGCCGCGGGCGACCCTACGTAGGTGACCTTGCATAGGGCGGTATCGCACGACCACCTGGCGAGCCAAGGGCGGCCGTGGGCGACACTACGTGGCTTGCCCACATGGCTATGGACGACTATGTGTGGTTGGCCCATTGCGGTTGCCTCGGGGGTCATGTCTTGTGTAGGGTGGTACTGCGCGACCATCTTGCACAGCGTAGCACTGTGCCATCGCCTCACAGGCTGCAAGCCGCATGCTACCTCGCTCGGATTGTGGCGACTTCACTTTATTTATTTATTTTTCAATCGTTTTTCTTCCTTTGCCTCCTCCTTTCTGCAAGATTCTTCTCTCCCCTTCTTTCGCTTTCTCTTTTCTTTTCTCTTCCTCTTCCTTTGCTTGAAGGATTTTTTTTTCTACCGATAATTTCTTTCCTTCTTTAATCCACACCTCGGAGTAAACAGAGCCTAAAGAATTCACTTAGCCCTTGCTTTCTTGGCGTAGAACTTTTAGCCAAGTCTTCATTGACCCTCCTCCATCTATATCTCCGTCTATGGTTGCACACTAATGAGCATTCATCCATGTCTTGAGCTGGAGCATATTTTTGATGCTACTATTTGGTGTCACTTGACATGTGCATAGAACTGTCTCTTTTCTTGACCGAAACCTAATGAGATTCTAATATATGCCTATGGTAAAAGGCTTCAATATAGGTATTCTATGGACTAAACAATCTTGTTATTGAAGATAGTGGACAGCTATAACTTGATATTTCACCCGAGCTAGAAATATTGTGTTTCTCATTTAGCAGACAATTTTGGTATACTGATAGATGTGGAATCTATTTTCACTATTTCCTTCCTGTAAGTTTTTGCTTAGATCCAATAGCCATCTATATTCCCTATTCCATTCTTATGCATCTTGATTGTTGTCAAGCTCTTCTTTAGTCCATTTCAAGCTTGTTTACTTGTTACAATGATTTGAAACGTGGATTAAGATACTATTCTATGCTGCATAGTACACGTGACACAACTATTCCACCAAAGAAGTGAGACACGAGACACGAAACAACACTGATTGCTCTTCCTCTTCTGGTACTCCATCTCAGAAATCTCAGACAATTTTTCCACTTCTATTTCAAGCCACTTCATCTTCATCTTGTGCTCCTCTTGAGCGCGAATAGGTTTCCTCTAGCTTCTATAGGTAAGTCGTCATTGCCTCCTCTATTACTTCATCTTTTTGATCCCTACCTCCTACCCATCTTCTTCTTCTTCTTGTTAATTTTTCTTCCTCATTTCTGCTTGGGACCACAACCCTAATTGAGAATGAATTTTAAACCTTGGTTTGAAATATTATTTTATGCCAATGTACATGATCAAAACAAATTGTTCATTGGTTAATAGGCATGCGGATTGGCTAGCAACATGAGACCTCAGACAAATCTTCTTCCTTCACACAAAATGACTTCTTCAATGTTCTAGCTTCGCTAAAATTTTGACTGAGGCAGAATAGCTCTTCCGACTCTATCATAATAAGATTTTATCTCTAAGATATGTTTTGTTATCCCTAGGTTCTAGGTAAGTTGTTGCGTTCTTTTTCTCTTCTGCTCACTATCAACTCCACATGCTTGCATGTAACAAGCCACTGACACCCGTTCTGACCCGGGCATTTAAACCTTGCTTGTTACCAAGCTCCAATTGTTTTGTTAAGTTTTTTTTAAAGTTTATTACACGTGTGTACTGTAATCTTGTGCTTTGTGACCAGCAAAATGAGTTGTTCTGATTGATGTATTTTTTTAACTACAAGTATTTTGATTTTGATTTCTTGTTATTGCTTCTCTTGGCTACTTTTAAATATACATTATTTGTATAACCTTTTTCTATTCTTGATAATTTTTTGGTGCAATTATAAGGAAACATGTCACTGCTTTAATGCCATTGACATTATCAACATGTCATTGCTTTAATGCCTTGACATTATCATGAATTTTGTGGCTTGTTTTTCATACCAGGTTCGTTGGAGTTGGAGCACGTCGCGTAAGGTCATTATTTCAGGCAGCAAAGAAAAAGGTGCTATTTGATAATCTGCTATTTGTTTAATATTTGTACTTATTAGTTACCTATACTTCAAACCTGCTGAATAATTTATTATTTTCTATGGTTTATCATTGTGATATTTAGATTGTTTCCATTTCTATATTTATTTGTTTTTTAAAAGATAAAATACAAATACATGTCAGTATGCATATTTTAAAACTTCACATATTTCTTCTATTCAGGAGCAATTAGGTGTGCATATATTTCCCTGATAGATGACTGATATAAATTTACATGGTATTCTATTGACCAATAAATCAATAGACAGATTGATTCTGTTAGACTTTGAAGCCTGGAGGTGCAAGGGGAGAGCATGAGAGGACAAGGAGAAATCTAACAAATGTTATTAAAAATAATTTAGATTCTAACATTACCAGTAATTTATATGCATAGAATTCAATATGACAATACCATCTATATAAGATGATCGTAATAATTGGGATAATATGGCTTAATGATTATGAATATCCTTTTATTACATAAATCCATCATGAATTAATAAGTATATCCATAATGTTACAGGACCCCATAACCATATGCAGGAAGCTCTACATATATAATGGAGTCCAAATTGGGATAAAATGATTTAATGATGATGATATACTTCTTTTATCATATAAAACCATCTTGAATTAATAAGTATATTCATAAATAGAATAGGGCCACTTAGAAATATGCAGGAAAAACTATATGCCACAAGACGTAGGCTAGATGACATACTTGACTTCATGGTCGGAGCTCAGTGATCCTCTAAGATTGACTTATGTAATGGGTCTCACCAAATTATGGTTAGGGTTTATGATGAATAGAAGAGTGCCTTTAAGACATAGGATGAGTTGTACAAATGGTTTGTCATGTCCTTTGAACTTTTGTATGCCCTAAGTTCATTCACGAGGGAGATGAATCAAGTCTTAGGAACCTTTATAGGAAAGTTCTTGGTAGCCCATTTCAATGACATCTTAATATATGGCACACCCACATAGATCATATTCAATAGTTGTTGAAATCTTTTTGAATCGAGAAGTTCTATGCTTATTTGAAAAAGTGCTAATTTTTAACACCTTAAATTTTCTTGGGTTTATCGTTTTTGCACAAGGCATATCCATAAGTGAAAAAGTTAGGGTAATTGATGATTGGCTAGAGCCCACTACCATCCTAAACTTTTTTGACTTTTATTCATTCAAAACTTTAGCACCATTACGGCTCCCATCATGATTGTCTCAAGAAAGAGGAAAAGGTAATTCCATTGGACTAAGTATGCCTCTATAACCTTTAAAGAAATTAAGGAAAAAAAGGCTCATGTTGTCTTACATATTGACTTTTCTGAACAGTTTGAGATAGCTTGTGATGGGCGCATCCTATTGTTTCCAAATCAAGAATGGCATCTTATTTCTTTCATTTCTCTTCAATCATATGATCAGTGGAAAAAGTTGAGAAATTTAAGTCAACATATGTCCTGCAGTAATTGGACTTAAATGGATTTCCCTGACATCTACATTTGAGGTTGTTAAGTTCCCTTGAGTGAAGTCTCTGGACTTCTTAAGAAATAGTTCCAAGTTTCCTCTGTAGTGTTTAGAACGCAAATTGTGGAGATATTATTTCGCTAATTGATCAATGCAATTAAATTAAACCCTAAGCTGAAATTGTGGAGGGAGTTTAGTAACCAAAGGTTTTACATTAAGTAGAACCAAATAGTATAGATAAAATCAAATCCACAAAACTAATAGAAGTTACAGAATTGTTAAGATTGATCGACATAGAATTATTAAGATGGTTTCATGTAGAATTATTGACTTGGATAGACATGACTATCCTGATGGAATTTTACAAAATGCATAATTTAATTAGAGAAAGGTTTGTAGAGTTTTGTGTGATCCTTTTGTGCTCCTTATGGTAAAAGGAAAGTTTCATAAGATTATGGTATGACTAGTTCTCTTTCATAATCTTAGCTTTGTTATAACTTTGCATTAATGGACAAATAAGATTCATTTAGCCATCCTCAAATGTTTGAGACAAGAATGAGTTGATGATGATGAGATATTCAAACAACAGATAAATTTTATGGTTAGACGAGTTGATTGATTAAAGTTGAAGGCAGTATAGAGATCCATCATAACTCTGATAAGGTCGACAAACATGACTTTAAAATTGATTGGCTAATCACTTATCCAAAAAGCTTGAGATATTATGAAAGATTGAAAGGGGCCAATTTATATATTATAACCTTGTTACTTCCATTTATGTGTGGTGGGTTATTAATGTTAAATTTTGGATAGAGTTCAATGGAGAGACAGAAAATCCATGTATGGGCTTCATATAGTTGGGATTACCACAACTTAATGATGATGATGCGTAAAACACTGGACAAAATAGAAACATGAATCTTTTGAAAGTAAAAATTGTTTTCCAATAATTGTAGAAAGTTGGATCCCTACCTGTGGAAAACATCAACTATTCTGTTTCTTTGGGGTATATTATAATACAATACAACAACAACAACCAAATCTTATCCCACTAGGTGGGGTCGGCTATATAGATCTTTCTACGCTATTGGGCTCTGTCCCCTATTATATCATCATCTATATTTAAATAAAATTTATCTTGTTTTATTGTTGTCAACTAAGTCGTTTTTGGTCTTCCTCTCCTACATTTAATGTGCGAATTAATCATAGTTTCATCGCCTAACAGGAGCATTTATTGATCATCTAAGTACATATCCGTACCATCTCAAACGTGTCTCTCTAAGTTTTTCCTCAATAGATGCGACTCCGACTTTCTCTCTAATGTTCTCATTCTTTATTCTGTCCATCCTCGTATGTTCACACATCTACCTTAACATCATCATCTCTGCAACTTTCATCTTTTGCTCATGTGCCTGAGTCATAGCCCAACATTCAACACCAAATAATATAGCAGGTTTAATTGTCGTTTTGTAGAACTTCCCTTTAAGTGTTAGAGGTACTTTACAATCACATAAAATACCCGACACTAACCTCCATTTCAACCATCCTGCTTGTATTCTATGTAAGACCTCTCTCAATCCCTCCATTACTTTGTAAAAATGATCCTAAATACTTAAAGTGCTCAGTTTTAGACAACTCGTCATCTCCTATGTTAACAATTGTCTCATTACGTCTAATATTGCTAAACTTAAATTCCATATATTCTGTCTTTACTCTACTAAGGCTAAAACCTTTCACTTCTAGTGTTTCCTGCCATGATTTTAGTTTAGCATTTACTCCTTCACGTGTCTCATCTATCAAAACGATATCATCTGTAAACAACAAGCACCATGGTACTGCATCTTGAATGTGTCCAGTGAGTTCGTCCATGATTAGTGTAAAAAGATAGAAACTTAGAGCTGATCCTTGATGTAACCTATCTTTATTGGAAATGCTTCAGTTAATCCGCCTGAAGTCTTCACTCTGGTCGTTACATTTTCGTACATATCCTTAATTAGTTCAATATATGTTACGCTAACGCCTCTCTTTTCTAGAATTCTCCATATAATTTCTCTTGGGACCCTATCATAAGCTTTTTCTAAATCAATGAATATCATGTGTAAATATTTCTTTCGCTCTTGATACTTTTCAATTAATTGTCTAAGGAGATGTATAACTTCTATTATCGACCTTCCAGGCATGAACCCAAATTGATTTTCGATCACCGTGGTCTCCTTTCTTAATCTTTCTAGTACTCTTTCCCAAAGTTTCATGGTATGACGCATTAGTTTAATACCCCTATAGTTTGCACAATTTTGTATGTCTCCTTTGTTCTAATATAAGGGAACTAGAGTACTTACCCTCCATTGATTAGTCATTTTCTTGTTTTCAATATCATATTAAATAATTTTGTAAGTCATTCAATACCTTGTTTCCCTAAGCACTTCCATACCTTTATTGGGATATCATCTGGTCTCACGACTTTTCCATTTTGTATCCCTTTCAAAGCTTGTTCTACTTCTGAAGTTTGAATTCTACGATGAAAATTAAAATTTTTATACTCATTTAAATTACTTAAATTGCCTAAGTTAAGTTGGTTCTCTAAACCTTCATTAAAAAGTTGATGAAAGTAAATCCTCCACTGCTTTTTATTTCGCTATCATTTGTACTCTATTGCATACATCGTTAATACATTTTATTTGACTAAGGTCTCTTGTTTTCCTCTCTCTCGCTTTAGCTATTTTATAAATGTCTCTTTATCCTTCTTTTGTACCTAAGTTTTGATATAATCGTTCAAAAGTTTTATTTTTTGTCGAATTCATTGATTTCTTAGCCTCTTTCTTAGCTATTGTATATTTTTTAAAATTTCTCATTCTACAAATATATAATTCCTTATAGGCTATTCGTTTTTCCTTCACTTTCTCTTGTACTTTTTCATTCGACCACCAAGATTCCTTACTTTGTGGTGCATGTCCCTTTGACTCATCGAGTACACCCTTAGCTACTATTTTCAACTTTGATACCATCTTATCCCATGTCATATTAGCGCTACCATATATTTCATCTAATATTTACATTCCTACCTTCTCCTTCAATATGTTTTGCTTCCCATCCATCCTTTAACTTCCATTATTTAATTCTAGGAGTCATGTATAATTTTCCTCTATTGATATTATGATTAAAGCGTATATCCAACACTACTAATCTATGTTGGGTAGTTAAGCTTTTTCCAAGGATGATCTTACAATCTTTACAAACCTTCCAATCTTTCTTCCTAACCATAAAAAAGTCAATTTGCGATTTATTATTTTCACTTATGAATGTGACCAAGTGTTTTTTTTTATAAAAAATATATTAGCTAATATAATTTCATATGCCATCGCAAAACCCAATATAGTTTTTCCTTCTTCATTTCTTGTTCCAAACCCATAACCCCCATGTACCCTCTCATATTCTTCATTTTTCACTCCGACATGTCCATTTAGATCGCCTCTTATTAAAATCATTTCATTTGGTGGAATATTTTGTAATACCCCATGTAAATCGCTCCAAAATCTTGATTTGGTTTCTTCATCTAATTCTATTTGAGGTGCATATATGCTAATTACGTTCACAACATTTTTCTCCACTACCATCTTGAGAGGTATAATTCTATCTCCTTTCTAACTACAACAACTTCATCTTTTAAAGAACTATCTACAAAAATACTCACTCCATTACTTGTTTTACTCTTTCTTGTGTACCATAACATACAACCCGAGTTCTCTATCATTTTTGTTTTCTCGCCTACCCATTTTGTCTCTTGCGCACACGAAATACTAATTTTTCTCCTAATCATCGTATCTACTATCTCTATTATTTTACCAGTGAGAGTTCCTATATTCCATGTTCCAAATCTCAGACTATTATTTTTCTTATAATGCTTATTCTTACCTAACTTATGGTGTGAGAACTTTTTCCTGTTTAACACTACACCCAAGTTCTTATGGAAATGTAGTGGTCCTTGCCGAGACGTTACAGTCGGACCCTGCAACACGAACCCTTGCATATTTAGTACTACACCTGAGTTTTGGAAATGTAGCGGTCCTTGCCGAGACGTTACAGTCGGACCCTGCAATGCGTTCCTTCATGGGAATATCTTAGCATTATCATAAGCGTTTAATGGATCCATTTCTTGAGTATTTGCTATAGTTTTTTACGTTGGTTGACAACCTAACACTGTTGGGACCGGTAGGAGAGCTAGGGGTGGGGTGATTAGCTCCGATCTTTACTCGTTGATGATTTGTTGCGGCGGAAGACTTGAGCAATGCTAACACCTCTATTTTACTTGGTATCCACCTCCTTGAGGTGACTAATCCAAGGGTCCACTCTCCTCACTCTCTCATACACTATGAAAGATCTCCTTCTTGAGATGGAGAAACCTTTTACAAGCTTTCAAGAAGATACAACAAGAATCAAGCAAATACAAAATGAAATCTTACAAGATTTACAATGATAAGCTCTCTTTGCTTTCCTTGCTATCTTCGAGCTTGATATCGCCTCTAGAACTTTGGAAGTGTAGCAACACTAAGCCCCAAAGCTTCTCTTGAAAGGGCGTGGAAGAAGGAGGAGATGTGTTGACGAGCAGCCGAAGAGATGCGCCTCAAACCTGCGCAAAAACCCTATATACCCGACGCCTAGGGTTTCTGAATCGATTACCATGTCAAACTTAGCCGTTCAACGGCTAGTTTTTGAACCGTAATCGATTAGCCAATCGATTACGAGCATCCTGAATCGATTGCTTAATCAATTCAGGACCCTTCTGTGCTCTCGCGCAAAACGTCAGTAAACGATCACCCGATCGATTAAATGACCCCTTAATCGATTGACCAATCGATTAAGGGAAGGCTGAATCGATTGGTCAATCGATTCAACCACCTTCTGTTCTCGCAACTCATTTCTCCTAATCGATCAGCCAATCGACTCACACATTCCTTAATCGATCACCCGATCGATCAAGGAAGCTTATGATCACGAGAAACCAAACCCTAATCGATTACCCAATCGATTGAGTCCAACCTGGATTTCTTCTGATCACAAGTCTAGGTTCCCTACCAAGTGTCCGGTCAACCCCTTTGACCAACCTGGATTTCTTCTGCCTAGCTCCCAGCTAGGACTTAACCTGGTTCCCAACCAGATTTGCCTAACTCTTAAGTTAGGTCTAGTCTCTCGGTAGACTTCCACCTTGCCAGTATGTGCCTAGTCCCACTAGGTCTTTTCCCATGCCAACGTGCGATCTCCCTGATCCACCTGGACTTCACCTAGTCTCCAGTCAACCTTGACCCACTTGACATCATACGATATTCAAACATCATATAACATTCAAACATCATTATCAAACATCGAAACATCCAACCTTAAGCTTATCAAGCTTATCAGACATAAGCTCACCCGAACCTAGTCAAACTAGGTCAACCCTGACCTCGTAGAGATTGCACCGACAAACACAACCTTTCTCCTTTATCCGGGCTTGGAACCGGCCATGACTAGGTCGTCACAAGCGGAGTTGTATGTCGTAATACAATATGCTAATTTAAACAAACATTAAATATATAAGTACTGGATAATGTATCTGCAACTTTTACATCTTCCAAGTTTTGAAATTTCTTAATATCCAGTTGTCTTCCTTTTACTCGATCATTGGTTATTATGCTCTCATTGATTGTGTTTTTTCATGTGACTCAAACTTAAAACTTCAAGACCTATTTACAGTCTCCAAAATCACTTTTCTTTAGGTTTGCCCATGATTGCAACTTCATACTTCTCATGATTTAGCACCATTGATTTGTTCTATTATATGATTTGCTTTCCCTTAATGTCGTATATTTATCAATTTTCATCATCAATAGGCACCTTGCATCATTTTCATTGATGAAATAGATGCTGTTGGTTCCACTAGAAAGCAGTGGGAAGGACATACTAAAAAAACATTACATCAGCTGCTTGTGGAAATGGATGGATTTGAGCAGAATGAGGTAAATCAGATCAATGAAGTTGCACTTGTTTAAGTGATAATTATGCTACTCAACCTTGTCCTTGTCAGGGAATAATACTGATGGCTGCTACAAATTTGCCAGATGTACTTGACCCAGCATTGATTAGACCTGGTAGATTTGATAGGCATGTAAGTTTTCCCATCCCTTCTGCACGGTTCATCGATGTGGTGCTCTAGTTCCATTTAATATATATCTATTTTTTAACTAAAAATCAATTAACAAATTCTAGTACTGGAATTTGGAAATGTGTTGCCCAATTCAAGTGATTCATTTTTATCTTGTTGATTATTTTTCTTATTGCTCACATGTTGATAAGTTGGAAATTTGTGGGGGATATCCAAGAAAAGGTTTGCGTTACATAATTTCTCAGGAAAGATTCACTTTTGTAAACCAGTAACATCAATCTCGGCATCAGCATACTGTGTACCCATAAATGTCTCCATTCTCTTTAACTTTAATGTTTGGTTCAGTCCAAGCATTCGCCTTTGTCAACACAAATTACCTAATGCCCATTGGAACAACCTAGGGGGAGTGTATTTGGGAATTGACTGGTCTATGATTGAATTCTATAAAATTGGAGTATATGGTGGAGTTTGGTAGGTTTTTTGTAATAACAGTTGTGTTAAAGGTGTAGAGACAGTTACTTCTTGCTTAAACCATACAAATAGTACTACCATTTTGTAAGATTTAACTATTGCAAGCATGACTTGAAGGTTGCTATCATTGCTATCCAAAGGTTCCTGATAGCTTTCTGTAAGTGCCCAAGGCCATCAACACGAGGTGCGAGTGCCTGATTTAATTTTCCTCGCCCAACATCTTTGCCTGAAGCCCCTTAGTTCTTCAATCAGTTTAGGACATTGGGAGTAGTTACTTTCTTGACTTGATAGAAGCTACTATGTTTAGTAGCTTAAGTCCACAGGCATGATGCAACTGTTATGCACCAAATGCCCATTCCATGACTGGGATCCATCAGTTCTATGTCAGGACAATTCCATCGGCGCACACCCCTCATGGTGGTCAAAGCATTATTCCTCCAAGATGCTAAAGAACACAAATTACACATCTGTTTCATCATTCATAAGATATCGGTGCATTCACACACAGATAATTTATCTTAATGGAATTGGGAAACACCTATGATCCAAGCAATTAGTCTTTTAAACAATAAGGTGGACTGCTCAATCATGAAAATAAGAAATAATGTAAGAAAGGATAAATTTGTTTCTACGACACTAAATTTATCTACTGCTTTTGAGATGTAATGCTTGTAGTTCATATTATTTGTTGAGCAATTATGCATTTCAATATCATGTGCTCAATCATCAACGAAAAGAAACTATTGCCTCATGCACAAAGGTCAGGTGTATATTTTTTCATACTTCATAATTCCTTCATGGCTCTAGATTCATTGCTGGGTTTGATTCTTGACACTTTTAATGCCCTCTTTTTAGATTGTTGTTCCAAGTCCTGATGTACGGGGTCGGCAGGAGATTCTGGAGCTTTATTTGCAGGATAAGCCTTTAGCTGATGATGTTAATGTAAATGCACTTGCACGTGGTACTCCTGGATTCAATGGTGCAGGTTTGTTCTAGTTAGGATTCTTACTGTGTGAAGTCTATTATCTAGTTCAAGGAATCTCCAAAAGCTTGAATTCACATATAGTTGAATTGCAATCAGTTGAACAGCAAAAATTGAGTATTTCAGCTTGAAGTCTCTAAAATGCCGTTCTGATCCATCCATGTGAAACTTTTCTAAAAGAAAATTATATGCTTCCTGAATAATTTGTAGATCTTGCGAACTTGGTAAATATTGCTGCTATTAAGGCTGCAGTAGAAGGTGCTGAAAAAATTAATGCAGCACAATTGGAATTTGCCAAGGATAGGATAATCATGGGTACAGAGAGGAAAACTATGTTTATTTCTGAAGAATCAAAGAAGGTATTGACATTTAAGAGAAATATATCTTGTACAAGATATCTGATATTCTTGATAAATTCTTTTTTAGCTGTGTATCTATACAATAGTGTTTGGTAACTGGGCTGGTATCCTCTTTCAGCTCACTGCTTACCATGAGAGTGGTCATGCAATTGTTGCTCTTAATACTGGTGGCGCTCATCCCATACACAAAGCAACCATTATTCCCCGAGGTTCTGCACTTGGGATGGTGACTCAGCTCCCTTCTCAAGATGAAACATCCATTAGCAAGAAGCAACTATTAGCGCGCCTTGATGTTTGCATGGGAGGAAGGGTAGCTGAAGAACTCATCTTTGGTGAAGAGAGTATTACAACTGGTGCTAGTAATGATCTGCACACTGCTACAGAACTTGCCCATTACATGGTACTGCATCAGCATCATGATATTTCAACACGTGTTAATAAATTATAAATACCATATATTTGACGATTAGCTGCTTAGCAGGTGTCATCCTGTGGAATGAGTGATGCAATTGGCCCAGTGCACGTCAAGGAACGACCAGGTTCCGAGATTCAATCACGAATAGATGCAGAAGTATGTTTTTAGTATTTAAAAGTGTATTTAGTTGTTGAATGCTTGAGTCCATCTCATGGTATCGTTTCGGTTGTTGAATACTTGAGTGTTTTTTCTTCAAAAATTTAGGTTGTCAAACTCTTGCGAGAGGCTTATGAGCGAGTAAAACGGCTACTAAAAAAGGTATGTTGATCTATGGTTTGCTTTGAATCTATCATGATCCTTGTTAATCTTCATGACAATGCCATGCAAATCACATGGATGCTATGATCCCACCATCCTCAATTCCCCAAAGTAAGATAGTGTCTGAACTCAATTAACACTTTGCTATATGAAAGCTTGGTAGTTCATATCCATTTTATACTTGATATATTCTCTAATCTTCATCAAGATTATGTTTCTCACTTGATTTTAACAATCGCTTGCAGCATGAAAATGCACTCCATGCACTAGCAAATGCACTTCTCGAATATGAAACCTTGAGTGCAGACGAGATCAAACGAGTCCTCAATCCATATCAGGAAGTTCAAATCTCTGAACAACCGCAGGACTTTGCTTTGACTTGAAGGATATCAAGAGTATTATATATATCTATTTTTTCATTTTATCTGTCTTATTGTAGAGTATTGTACATTAATGCAAACCTAGGGCCATTCTTAGACGTGTCACCTACCGTATTTATAATCTGCTCACAGGATTTCGCCCACCTGGTCCTGTTTACATGACGCATTAAACGATTATATAGAAGGAAAGATGGCATCATTTTTTTAGGGCTAGAATCTGCAGGAGTTGATTTTTCTTTCAATGTTTCGCGTTAGTAATTTTTTTTTTCATTTCAAAAATCTGTATAAACCATGGGGACCTAAAGAAATAAGTACTCGGCTCAATATCTTATGCACTCTCTACGTGTCTAGACATTGCTCAGGGCACAGTTAGACAAGTTCGTGCTACCTTTCCTTTCCCTCTAAAATAGTGTGTTACTCGATTTAAAACAAAAGATTTAAATTAAACAAACGAATATTCACTTTGGTTTAATTTTTCTCCGAATCCATGTAGTTCGATTTGGCTTCACTACATTTTGCTTTAATTTTCTAATATTTTATTGCAAATTGATTTTTTTTATTACAAATGATAATATGCGTATTTATTATTACTAAAACAGGTGTCATAAGCGTCCATGTAATTTTCCCCCCAATAAATCACTGTATAATTAATGATTTTTTTCTCTTTTGATAAAGTAGCAAATTCATTGAATAGTTATATCAATTTGGTTATGTTTAGTTATGAATAATGTAATTGAGCTTGAAATGATTATATGTTCTAGGTCTTGTAATTAAAATTATAAAATTTTAGTTAGTTTTTATAATTTTGATTATATTATATTATAATTTTAAAATTATATTAAATAAAATAATTAATTTTGTAATATAATTTTGATTATATTATAAAATTAATTATCTTTCATCAAATATAATCTTATCAAATATAGTCTTAGCGTTGTTGGTTATACCATGGTCTATACAGAATCTACCTACCTACCTACCTTAGAGATTAGTGGACATCTCTGTATTTAGAATTCTATATATGAACGGTCTATTCCCTTTTAACCTAAATATTGCATTTGGTTTAAGATGCTGATAAAAGACGATTCGCTTGTCCCTAACATTTTCGTCAATCCGACTCAGAGCTAACACGGAGAAGATAAATCACGGAGATTACTAGTCTGGATGCTGTAGCTAGTGCGTGGGGAGGGGGAGGGTACATTGACTTTATCAGATTTTGATTTTCAAATTTCATGATGATAATATTTATGTATTAATCATCAATCTATCGCGTTTAATTTAAGAGAGACAAGGGAAAAATGATTACTCATAGGAATAGAGTAACCATAGGATATGTGTTATTTTTCTTGATTTATAAGAATGAAATTGGAAGATATGTATTCTTATGCTTGGCTAGTAGGATTGGGAAGAAATAGATTTAAAATGAATAAAGTACTGGTACAATTAAAATATTATATAGTCACATATCAATACTTAATTATTGCAATTTGATCCGAATTGAAGTTAGTTGGACATTCAAGATCACCATGAGTATGAATCTAAATTACCAAATCGTCCTCACGGAATGAACTGATGATTAATACGTGGGTATTATCATCAAGAGATCTGGGGTCAAATTCTGACAAAGTCAGTATGCCCACCCTCCTCACGCGTTAGCCACAACATCTAGGCTAGTAGCCCCCGTGATTTATCTTCTCCGTGTTGGCCCTGGGACAGATTGGCGGGGGCGCTGAAGGTGAGCGATTCGCCTTTTTGCCACTAAATTATCAAGTCATATATATATATATATATATATATATATATATATATTTGTTGGCTTGAGAAGGATTGACAGGGTAGTTAAGAGTGAGCGAATCACTTTTATCACCTTAAATTACCAAGTCACATGTTCCGTGAATCAGGTTGGTTGATCTAGGTTCTATTGTTATTTAATTCATCATGTTTTTTTAAAAAAATTACTAAGTTAATTATTTTATAAAAGACATTATACATATTTAAAAAAGTATAGTATAATATTTTCCAAATGGCATATAAATAAAATCAAAATATGTGTAAATAATTCGATAAAAGGTCATATACTTTAGATGTCCCACACGATCGACCTCATAATTATTTATAGAGAGATAAATTAAGAAATTTAGTAGGTCACCATGTGAAGATATTTTTTCTCGACTTCGTTAAAATTCGATCCTTATTTCATTCTATAACTCTACTATATGATTATCAACTCAGCTACACTTTTGGCACCAAAATACATGCAAACAAAAAGTATACTATTGAACTTATTTAACTACAAGTTTAAAAAATTCTATACATTATATCTTGCTATATATAGTTCATTATTTTATCCTTACTTTAGAATTAGTGGGAGATTTCTTCTTATAATTCTTTGATTTAGATAGAAAGAGCAGTTTGAATGATGGAGACTTTATCTGAAACAAATTGGAAGCAGGAGACAAGTGCATTCTTAACCGGCAATTCGCAAGGTTACAATTGATTTTACATCAGTTTAGCTCTTTGAGGAAATTTGTAAATCGATTTCATGGCATGCAAGCAAGAAGGTCACATATTATTATTATTATTATTATTATTTAAAATTATAAATTTATAAAAAAAATATATCAAACCGGAGTTTGTATTTTTTTAAGTTGAGATATAATTTATACTTATTTATATGTTATCTACGTATTTAGGATACGTGGGAATTGTAAGGTTAAGTTTACATGGGTGGACTCAATCCGATTAAGACTATATGGTGAGCTTAATCTTCATAAGACGGGCTTACACTTGATCAACACATACACTATTGGTGTCGGAAGCACCGATCGAATCTTATTTTGATATGTGCAAAGGGTTCAAAATTAAGTATTGATTGTGATCTAATGAATTACTCTAAGTCAGGAAAGTTTTAATTGACCTAGGCACTAAGTTTTGGCCTGGAGGATTAGTAACTAAGTCCTGAGCGTCGTGGTTGGATAATGAAGACCTGATATGGAGGACTAAGCACTGAAGTTCTAATATGGAGGATCAGGCAGAAGTCTTGACTGATCGAGGACGACGGATCAGAGTTGAAACAGGTCAAAGATCGGACGTTGAGAGTTTCAGATTCAATATCGGAGCTTGCGCAAAAGTCTAACAAGGGGTTGGCAATAGGTAAACTCTCCTGAGAGAAGTAGGTGAGGGTACGTTCCTCGTCAAGGGAATAATAGGTCTTGGTTCGACCTAGGATTTCGATCGAAATTTAAAAGTCAGGACTGGATAACCCGAGCTATCCAAGACATTCATACATACTTGTATATTTTTCCTATGCTAACTTTATGGGTGTAGAAAAGCTAAGCTGGAGGCTGGAAGAAAGGCTCTAGGGGCTTGGAAGGAGTCTAGGTGCCTGCAAGGACATAGGCTCCCGGAGATCTGGGCGATCGGAAGTGACCCAGGCTCCCTGGTCCAGTCAAACTCAGCTAGGGTCCGTTGAGCTGGAACGCGTGGAGTGGTGGTTCCACGGCACATCCTAGGTGTTGGGAGGCTTTCAGGCACTCAGGAGTGGATAAACTTGAGGGATCAAGTTTCAAAAATCAACCACCACATCACTAGAATGGGGGCACTCGGGAGGGGCTTTTGTGGGATCGATGTGATCGATAGAGGGGGGCGTTGAATATCGATACGAAAATTTTCAAATATAAATGGTGATTAAGACGCAGCAGAATAATCAAAATAACAAGCAAAAACATTGATAACACGCTTTATTTTACTTGGTTTAGAGTCTGTGACGACTCCTACTCTAAGGCCCACGGTCCCTGATTGTTTTCATTGGCAATTCTATAATCTACAAAATGAGTTACAGAGTATGAAGATTAAGTATAAAAATAAAACTAAAACTTTATACCGACAACACTTGCTTAAGGAAGAAGAATGTGTTTTGTCGTAGAAGCGGCGTGTCGTCAATCTCGAACTGCTTTGGCGCGGAGAACTTGACCACAAAAAATTAATCACAGTGATTCTGAATGCTTGAATTGATGTCTGGAACAAAGTGGGTGAAACCCCTTTTATATTTGCACTCGGGTGCCTGAGTGCGCATGGGGGCACCTACACGTCACCAATTTGGCCACATCGTCATCTGCTTACTCGGCCAAATTATATCCACTCTCGGGCGCCTGAGTGCACTGGGACGCATGAGTGCTGACGTGGCACACCCAACCAATAGCCGCTAACTCAGCTTCGCCAATGTTGAGCAAAACCATCTGGGGGCGCCTGA
The DNA here is from genome assembly GCA_024364735.1 of Boesenbergia rotunda. Taxonomy (NCBI): domain Eukaryota; kingdom Viridiplantae; phylum Streptophyta; class Magnoliopsida; order Zingiberales; family Zingiberaceae; genus Boesenbergia; species Boesenbergia rotunda. The sequence goes on from JAGFNQ010002833.1 coordinate 103,111, forward strand.
GACCTCTCGGACGCCCCCAATGCGGCCAGTTGCTAATCTTAGCCTGCAATCAGGGTTAGTCCAGGAAAATAATAATATATATAGAATGCATGAATATTTGATAGCCAGAGTTGTCTAATTCTGACTTTGGATTTAAAATGAAATCCTAGGTTGGACCGACGCCTACTGTTCCCTCTTTCGGGGACCGCATCCTCACCTACTCCACTCTATAGAAGTTACCTTTTGCCAACTGGCACCTCCAGTTGAACTTTTGCTCAGCCTCCAAAGCTCCCGGATCTCGAGATGTCCGTACCTCGACCTGTCTCTACTTCTACCTGTTGTCCTCACTCGGCTAAGTCTTTTGCCCGATCTTCCGGATGAGGTCTTCGTGCCTAGTTCTCTACTAGGTCTTCGTGTCCAACCCTCAGTCAGGTCTTCAATGCCCATCCCTCGGCTAGGACTTCATGCCCAGCTCTCGACCAGGACTTCGTGCTCAACCCTACAGGTTAAGACTTCATGCCTAAACAAACTAGGACTTTCCTACACACTTAGCAAATATGTTAGATCACAACACAAACTTACCTTTGAACCCTTTGCCATTATCAAAATCAAGTTCGATCTGGTACTTTCGGCACCAACAATCTCCCCCTTTTTGATTTATGACAACATAGTTCAAAAGTTAAGTTAAAAAAAACATATAAGTAAACAAAGTTAGACATATGTTCAATATTACATCAATTTTTCAAGGTTTGAAAAATTTGGGAAAAACTTTTAACTCTCCTCCTTGATAAGTAATCTCCCCCTTTAGGTTTTAAATCATTTGTAATTTGAAAAGAAATCTTGCAAAATTGAAATAGTGCATAAAGCTCCCCCTTGATTTGAAATTCTCCTCCCGAAGCTTTGAAAAATATGCAATTTTCAATTTCAAAGATTTTCTAACTTCTTTGAAAAAATTCTAAGTATTAGTTTGAAAAAATTCTAAGTATCATTTTGAAGAAAAACTCTAAGTTAAATTTAAAATTTCTCCCTTTTGAAAAATAGAGTAAATTGAAATTTCTTTCCTTTGACAAGTAGAGTAAAAAGACTTAGAATTTTGAAATTCTTCCTTTGAAATTCTTACCTTTTTAAAAAAACATCCTGAAAAATATTTTAACTTCACTTTTTGAAAAAACTGAAAAAACTTAAAGTAAAAAATTTGAAAAACTTTTTAACTTCACTTTTTCTACTTTTAACTTCATTTTTTTTAATCTCCCCCTTTGTCATATATCAAAAAAAAAATTTGCAAGAGAAATTCTTTAAAAAACATTTACTTTTCTCTACTCTCCCCCTTTTGTAAAAAAAAATTTTGATTAAGGAGACAAAGAAGAACTTAAAATAATTAGGAATCAGAGCCCACGAATTTTGAAAATATAAATACAGAGAAAATTTTTGAAAAATAATTCTAAGTTAATAAAACAATAATGTCAAGAATTATTTTTTGTTAAGAAAGCAAATAATATGTTCTAAGTGACAATTTTAAAATAGTTAAGCAATAACAAAGAACTAATGTTGAAGAACTGAACCACGTTAATATACCCATTTGAGTCCAAGCATGATTTAAGTCTAAAAATACAAAAGTAAATCATGCAATAATTTGGAAAAATAATTTGAAAAACAAAAAAATATAAATCCTTGGGCCTCTGTCTAACCCAGTTTGTTACTTACTAACTGTTATAAAACAGTAGCTTTCACTTGAGTTAGTTAAGTTAAGTAGTCTGATCAAGTTAGATTTTCTAAGCTTGATTACATAACTTGATTGATGTTTAATGGTATTTATTGCCCCAACTATTTTAGATGCACTGACTTAAAGTATCTTGAGTTAAGGCATAGACCTAAGTCTCTCAACCTAGTGTAAGTTGTCAATCAAAGTATCCTAATATGCATGTGAGATGTTGACTTCTAAGTCTATAGGTGCATGCAAACTAGAGTTAAGTCCTAAGCTAAGTCTATAACGAAGAAATCTTTTGTTTTGAGAGGGGGGGGGGTAAGTTTTTGAAAAACTAAGTCGAAAAATTAAGAAAAAAATTTTAAGAAAAACATGATTTTAAAAATGTGAATTTTTGAAAAATAGTTAATGATTTTTGAAAAATAGCTAAAGAAAATGATTTTTGAAAAAAAATTTAATTAATCAAAAACAAATAAATAAGTAAATAAATCTATTCTACTGAGAACAGTAAGATAAATAAGGCAAGCCAAGTCAAGTCCAGATCCACCCATAGTCAAAATGCAAAGCAAGACTATGAAGAAGATGAACCTAGATGCCACGATTGAAACATAGCCATCATCTCTGCGTGGTGGGCCTGATCGGCGTGTATCCTCTCCACATGATGGGCCTCCTTCTCCTCCTGAAGGCTATGAATCTCCTGCTCAATCCATGTAAGGCGCTATCCGTAGTCAAAGGAGAAGGAGATACCGGTATGTGCTCCAGCTCCACCTCGATCTTCACAGCGAAGTCCTCAGCATCGAATTCCTCGTCGTCCTCTGAATCATCTTGTGGTGGAGCTCCCCGTCATCTCCACGAGATGACCTCGGTGGCCGAGACATCTATCGCTGCTAAGGAGAAGTTCCTAAACCCTATTTCATCGAACTCCGTCATCCTAATGACCTCGCCAGTGGTAATATCACGTCCATTAATAGTGGAGGGTGTTGGTGCAATCTATGTTAGGTCAGGGTTGACCTAGTTTGATTAGGCTCGGGTGAGTTTGGGTTTCGATGATTGACAATGATGTTAGAACTCTGTGTGAGTCAAGAGTCAAGTGGGTCAAGGTTGACTGGAGACTTGACGAGAAAGGTTCTAGTGGGACTAGGTGAAGTCCAGGTGGATCGGGGAGATCGCACGTTGGCACGAGAAAAGTCTTAATAGGACTAGGTACACCTGGTGGGACTATGTGAAGTCCAGGTGGATCGACTAGGTGAAGTCCCGGTGGATCGGGGAGATCGCACGCTGGCACGGGAAAAGTCCTAGTGGGACTAGGCACACCTAGCGGGACTAGGTGAAGTCCAAGTGGATCGGGGAGATTGCACGCTAACATGGTGAAAGTCTGCCGAGAGACTAGCCTAACTCGAGGGTTAGGCAAACCTAGTTGGGAACTAGGTTAAGTCCTAGTTGGGAACTAGGGAAGGGAAAGTCTAAGTCGGTCAATGGTCTGATTGGACACTTTTAGGAAGTCCTAATAGGTCATGATTGACCGAGGTTAGGCAAGGGATCCCTAGACTTATGCACACAAGTTAGGGTTGGGGCCAATCGATTAGTGTTGGTTTTTGGCAAACAGAAGTCCTCTTAATTGATTGAGTGATCGATTAAGGAGGGAATGAATCGATTGGGCAATCGATTGAGAGAATTGTGTCGCGAGAACAAAAGAAAGCTGAATCGATTAGGTGATTGATTCAACCTCTCCTTGATTTATTGGGCAATCGATTAACGAGGACAGTAATCGATTGGTCAATCGATTACAGTGGAATTGTGCGAGGCATAGAGAAGTGCTGAATCAATTTAGCAATCGATTAAGATCTAATCGATTAAGCTTCAAAAAATAACCGTTGAACGGCTAAGTCTAACGTGGTAATCGTTTGGGAAATTGATTAGGAAACCCTAGGTCGCGGGTATATAGGGTTTTCACGCAGGTTTGAAGCAGGGCTCCTTTTGCCATTCGACGACTCTTCTCCTCCTTCTTCTCCAATTTTTGAGCTAGTGTTGGTGCACTTCAAGATGCATTTTCCAAGCAAGAAGAAGAAAGTAAGACAAGCAAGGATCTAAGTGTACAAATCTTGTAAGATTTATTATATTTACTTGAGTTTCTTGAGTGTTTCTTCTTGTAAGCTTGTAGGAAGTTTCTCCACCTCAAGAAGAAGATCTTTCATAGTGTATAAGAGAGTGAGGAAGAGTGGATCCTTGGATTAGTCACCTCAAGGTGGTGGATACCAAGTAAAATCGAGGTGTTAGCATTGCTCAAATCTTCTGTTGCAACAAATCTTCATCGGGTAAAGATTCAAGCTAATCACCCCCTTTCTAGCTCACATACCGGTCCTAATAAGTGGTATCAGAGCGAGGTCGCTCTTCTTTAGACTCATCGCCAAGAGAGTAAGAGCTAGAGGAAGAAGAAGAAGTTTTGAAGAAACCCTAATTTGAAGAAGTCATCATCAAGTAGGTTCAACTTCAAAATGGAATTCGGCTACGACACTCGGGCACTTCCACCATTCGACAAAGCCAATTTCAATTTTTGGAAGACAGATTGAAAATTTCTTCATGATGGAGATAGAGCAATTGTTGCTCTAATGGAGGGCTTTTAAGCTCCAACAAGCACCAAAGGAAAGCTCCTCAAGAAGATCAAATAATAAGGAGCAAATCAAGAGATGCGAGGCCAACGACAAGGTGACCAAATTGTTGGTCAATCTATTGCCAAGCACCATCTTGGACAAAATTGGAGAATTTCAAGATGCCAAAGAGCTTTGGAGCAAATTGGTAAAGTTTCATGAAGATCCCTCCACTTTTCCAAATCAAGACAAACCCGAAGAGGGAGATTCATCAAAGGAAGAAGATTCAGAAGTTGAGAGATGCTCAACATTCGAAGATGAAGTTCAAGAAGCCTCCACTTCAAGGATTGAGGGGGAGCAAAATTCACCATTGACATCGAATCAAAGAAAAGCTTCAACATCATCATCTGAGGTCAATAATGAAGAAGAAGAATTGAGTGCCACCTCTACACTTCATGAAGGTATAACAATTTCAATTTGCAGAAATAAGGATCATATCATTTGCTTTGAGTGTGGGGAAAAAGGGCACTACAAGAGTAAGTGCCCTAATTTGGTCAAGAAGAAGATGCAAGTGGCACTCAAGACCAAGGAGAAGCTAAAGAGGTCGGCCCTATGGTACAGAAGGATAAGAAGATCATTGTGTACTTATCATGCAAACAAAAGGGACATTATCAGAATCAATGTCCAAAGGGGAAGGATTTGACCAAGACAAAAAGGAGCTCAAATCAAGGGGGAGCCTCCAAGAACAAGACTAAGGTACCATTAGGTAATGATACTTATTTAAATCATGATAATATGCATGATAGAAATAATTATTATCATTTCAATGTTATTTATCATGAAAATAGGAGATATAAAAAACCTAAGGAAAAATATAGAGCCTTCCATGCTAGGACTATCATACCTAAGGATAAGAAAAAATCTAGGTTATTCAATGGTAGACCTACCCAACCCAAGGTCAAGAAGAATAATTACCAAGGCAACTTTAGAAAACCAAGTCTTGAGAAAGTAATAATTGAAAATAAAGTTTTGAGGTCAAAACTTGAAACATTAGAAAAATCCCTTAATAGAAAATCATCTAAAGGGATCAAAGGATCAAAACCTAGGTTTAGGAAATCAAGGACCCTGTAGGGGCAAGGAAGGTTTGAGGTACAAACCTAAAGCCAAGGATGATGGTGTGGGATCGTTGTAATCGATAGAGGGGGGGGTGAATATCGATAACGTAAATTTTTTGAAAATACGGAGTTAAATGTAGTCAAAAATAAGTAAACCAAACACGGCTAATGCGATTTCTTTTTACATGGTTCGGAGTTTGTAACGGCTCCTACTCTAAGGCCCACGGTCCTTGACCGTTTACGTTGGACAATTCTATAATTCAGAAAAAGCTTTACAAGTATATGAACTTAAGTATAGAACAAAAATTAATGCTTTTATACCGATGACACTTAAGAAGAAATGCTGAGCTTGTTGAAGGGCCGTGTCGTCGATCTTGAGAGTTGTCAGCGTAGAAGGCTTGAGCACGGAAGTGTAACGACCCAGCCCATTTGGCGGCCCATTTACCGGCCCTCACGATCGTCGTACCGTCGACCGTGCCGTTACCATACTAGGTCTTCCCACTTCCTGGGCAGTGGATTTTTGCCTTCCTAGGATTTGAACCCTAGACCTAGGCTTAAATCTAGCTCAATTGGTATTCAGGATTCATAAAGAACTAGATTTAAGCCTGGGTCTAGGGTTCGAATCCTGGGAAGGCAAAAATCTACTGCCCAGGAAGTGGGAAGACCTAGTATGGTAACGGCACGGTCGACGGTACGACGGTCGTGAGGGTTGGTAAATGGGCCGCTAAATGGGCCGGGTCGTTACAATTAAAAGGCGCCTTTTTTATTGTAACGACCTGGCCCGTTTGGCGGCCCATTTACCGGCCCATTACCGGCCCTCACGACCGTCGTACCGTCGACCATCGACCATGCCATTACCAATACTAGGTCTTCCCACTTCCTGGGCAGTGGATTTTTGCCTTCCCAGGATTCGAACCCTAGACCCAGGCTTAAATCTAGTTCTTTATGAATCCTGAATACCAATTGAGCTATAACGACCCGGAAAATCTTCTCAATATTTTCTTTAAAATATTGATCATGTCTAGATAGTTTGTGAAGGAGCCTAGAGATACTAGTACGAACCTTAGCCTAGTTATCCATAATTTTCTCATTTAAATTGAGAAGTTATGTACTAATGGGCGTTTCTAGTACCATGGTTATTAGTGAATTTTAGATAAAAATTAATATAAATATAAATAGGTTTTAATTAGGAATATTAGCATGATCATGGGTGAATTTTAGGGGAATTTTCGGAAATAAGGGGAAATAAAAATAAAAATAAATAGAAAAATAAAGTGCATGCACCAAGGATTGAACCTTGGACCTAGTGTACAACCATGTACTAACCAATTCACCTAGCAAGGGAGTGCTAGTGGAGAATGAAGTGGATTTTGGTTAAGGCTTAGGGAAAATGAAGAGTCAACAAGGGAAGAGACACCATGACTCTTCACTTGCCCTCTTCATTGTGAATAAAGGAGAGGGATGATAACTTACATCAAGAATAGTTATTCCTCTCCTCCTCATCCACCAAGCCTCTTCTCTCATCCTTCTCCCTCCTTCTAGCCGAAACCCATAGGTGGGCTTTCCCTTGGGAAAAGTTCACAAGAAGGTCTCTCTTCCAAGATCCAAGGCTTTTACAAGGTTACAAAGGCTAGGGGTGGTCAAGAGGCAACAAGATCTTCATCTTCCTCCCTATCTAAGGTCTATAACCAAGATAAACCAAGGTAAGACTCCCTCACCTGTGGTATAATAGTTCTCCTTGATGTTTATCATAATATGAAGTTTGGTTTGGGTTTGATGTTGAGAAAACCATGATTTGGACCCCTATAACTTTCGGCCACCATAGGTTTTGGTTCCAAGATGATGTTAAAAATTTCACTAATGCTCTCTAATGTTTTCTTATGATGAATATAGGTTAAAATAGGATTTGGAGAATTTTTGGAGTACCCTAGTACCCTTTAGGGTTCGGCCAACACCATGATTCCATGTTTAGGGTTGGATCTAAACCTTCAAGTATGTATCTTGTGTATCTTTATGATACAAGGGAAGTTGAGGGTGATTTATGTGAATTTTCACAAGGCCTTGTAACCCTAAAGGTTTCGGCCAAGAAGGGTCCTAGGGCAAGGAGTTAGGGCTTACTTCAAGTATGGGTTCCAATGGCTCCTAGGGTATGGTATGGATGGTGTAGATGATTAATTTGGAAATTTTAGGAATCTTTTCCATGAACCCATGGCCCTTGCATGTTTCGGCCAACCCAAGAAGAAGGGTTAGGAGTTAGGGTTAACCCTAAACATGAGCCCTAATAGCTTCCTATGACCTTATAAGTAATGTATGGTCTTTTTCCTTACCTCATGCTACCTTATATGTCAATTTAATGATAGAACCCCTCCTTACAAGTTTCGGCCAACCAACATGATTAGGGTTTAGGTGGAGTCAGGGTTTCAAGAATGATGGTTTATGGCTTATTATGATGTATAAATATAGGATCAAGCATGTGGTAGAAAATTATGTTACCTATAGCCCTAACCTTAAGTGTTATGTTTCATGTTGGTATGTGATGTTTGATGCCATGCTTAGTAAGGTTTATTCATGAATGTCTTATGTTCTATACCATGCTCTTAGATAGTAAGTAGCATGTTTATAGAAGTTCTACCCATGCATGCTTGTGATAGATACTATACTTATGTATGCAATGCAATGCTTATCTTATGTATCATGATCATGCAAGTTCTATGAATTAGGAGGATGGTCTATGTAAATATGTCATGTTTTATGAATATAATGCAATGCTTATCTTATGTCTCATGATCATGCAAGTTCTATGAATTAGGATGATGGTCTGTGTAAACATGTCATGTTCTATGAATACAATGCAATGCTTACCTTATGTACCATGATCATGCCAGCACTATGAACAAGAATGATATTTATGTAAGCATGCCATGTTTTATGAATGAAGATAATGCTTATGCCTTAAGGCATAATGATGCTATGCATTAAGTATAAACGATGAAAGGTCAAGTATGATTTATGTCATGCTTCATGTAACAAGGTTATGTTATGTTTAAATATGCTATGAATGCCCCATGAATAATGAAGCATGTGAAGTTATTTTACTTTATGAATGAGCTTGTACCGGACCGAAGTATGGGTCCAAGGGATGGGCACCTTAAGAATGCCCCGGTTCTGGACTACCGACTATGCTGTCCACGGTTCTGGGACTACCGAAGTTGTCCAACAGGGATGGGCACCTTAAGAATGCCCCGATTCTGGACTACCGACTATGCTGTCCACGGTTCTGGGACTACCGTAGCTGTCCTTACCCTAGTAGGTCGGGGCTCGCTATCTCGTATTTACATAGGGATGCGCGCTTATGATATATGTATGTGGTACAAGCCGGGGACCCCAATGATGTGATGATTATGTTTAAGTATTTAAAAGTATGATTTTAAAAATTAAGCATCCTTATGTATATGCATTTGACTCATGTATTCATTCATGTTATGCATTATGCCAGGATAGTAATGTTTTATGCTTATGTTTCATGTTAAGAATTATGCATGATAGGAAATGTCTTATTTTTATGTTTATGTTAAGAAGATGCCCATATGCTATGTTAGAAATCATGCCATGTTAAGTACATCTATGTTCATGTTTATGCCATGTATCATGCCATGTTAAGTAGATTTATGTTTAAGTTTATGCCATGTATCATGCCATGTTAAGTGTATTTATGTTTATGTTTATGCCATGTATCATGCCATGTTAAGTATATTTATGTTTATGCCATGTCTCATGCTATGTTAAGTGTATTTTATGTTCATGTACTATGCAAGAACTATGTCATGCTAAGTGATTTTAGATGCTTATGTCCTATGTAAAGCACCAAGTTATGTTCATGTTTCGTGTGCTTATGATTACTTTGATGAATGGTTTTAGTGAGTAGGAAAGAGTCTTATTAAGCCTATGTGCTTATAGTCTTATTTTCCTTATACCGCAGATCAAGCAGGAGGAGGATGAGGAAGCAGCAGGAGGGGCAGGAACGTGTGTGTGGTAGTGACTTGGCCAAGAAAAAGATATATTTACAAGTCTTATGCTAAAACTTTAAGTTTGCTACTTATGTGCCTAATGGATGGCTTATGTGACTTCATGACATGATGATAAGTACGGTGTTAATAATGCTAAGTTCCCATGTCACTATGTTAGGAAGGATAGCTAGGTGCATGTATGTGTAAGTTTAACTTATTCCGCTGCATTACGATGTTCACATGCCCCTACGTATGTTAGCGTAACGCCGCTTTATGAAAAAAAAAGCGGGCGTTATAGGTTGGTATCAGAGCAGTTACCATCTCACTACACACACATCAAGCCCTTTTCATGCCGCTTCCAAGTAAGTACCTCTATGCATACCTTATGTTCTTTTATGATGTGCTCTGATGATTCTAGAATATGCAAGTATGGATGATACCTATGATTCTAGAATATGCAAGTATGAACAATGTTTTATGATGAAAAGTACTTTAGGATACGTAACTATGAACGATATTTTTTAATGGAAGTAGATACTTTAGAAGTGGATATGCGGGTAGAGATAGGGAGAAATTTCATTATTGTAACTATTAGGATAAAGGAAACTGATTTTTATCTTGGGTGCTTTTCTCTGTATATATTTGTGAATTGAAAAAAAAAACTAGTTTTGTACTGGTTTTGTCAGTTTTGTACTGACTGTGTCGTTTTTTCAATTCCAGATGTTGCATGAGATCGGCACCACGAGTCGTTACCATGGGCGGAGTCGTGAGTTGATGGAGCAAATAGAAGAGGTGGAGTATAGTCCGGTCCTTGGGATTCAGGGCAATATGGGGAAGTTGGACCGGCTATTCTGGAAACTCGAGCAGGAAGAGTTTCCAATCATGGATGACCATAGGATTAAAGCTCTGCTTCGTTCATTGCCCAACCGTGCGAGAGAGGTTGCTTATCAGATCTGGGGGCAGCATGGATGCCATATCTCATATACGGAACTATGTAGGCAACTTCTTCAGCATGAGTTTCCGGAGGATCTGGGGGACTCTGAGGAAGATCTCGAGATGTACAAGGAGGATCCCGAGATGTTTGAGGAGGATCCCAAGATGCCTGAGAAGGATCCCGAGATGTATGAGGAGGATCCCGAGATGTTTGAGGAGGATCCCGAGATGCATGAGGAGGATCCCGAGATGATTGAGGAAGATCCGGAGATGATCGAGGAGGACCCCGAGATGCCCGAGGGAGAGATGTTTGAGGAAGACCCCGGGATGCTTGAGGAGGATCCCGAAGTGGCCGAGGAGGTTCCTGAGATAGAGGAGGAGGAGGCGATGGAGACGGTAGAAGATCCTGAGGCAGGCCAAGGGGAGATGAACGAGGGGGTGATAGTCACCGTTATGATATTTTTCATTATGGGCATGATGGCAGCCCATCTAGTTCACTGAGTTCGGATAGTTTTTGTATATAGACTTATAAGATTTGATGAATAAATTTGTGAAAAAAAAGAAACCTTTGTTCATAAACATGGTATGAATGGACTACCATCATAACGTTAGTAATTAAGGTGAACCTAGTGTTAACGTAATGATTATATAACCTGTACATTATATGAGTTACCAATTATGTAATATAATTATATTATATAAAGAAAATGATCATAATATGAGAGTGTGTATTAATATAAGAATTAGTGTAAATATGACTATACTAGTTTACCGATTATATAGGTTCTTGATGTGAGCCTACATACAGATTGACCTGTATCCTCCCAACCTATAAGTTATCACTTACGCATATTATCCCATAAGTAGTTATAGGCATTACATCTATAATGTATATATAAAAAAAAACTATAATTTATGATAACCTATAATGTAGTCACATGTAGAAAAATTTCTGGTAGCTTATACACATAAGATTATAACACTCTCACCTATGTTAGTATATAGCATTAGTTCCATGATACTAATACTGATATAATTAATAGTATAAGTCATACGGTATAACTTAGGTTGGTACGCATAGGGTAGAGTCCTAATTATATTAACCCTTATTATAGATTATGGGCCCACTATATCTTCATACAAATAAAAAAAAATATTAGTATTATCAACGAATATTTCACTATATAATATATAAGATTACCTTAAGTTATTTTATATAATATATAAGATTACCTTAAGTTATTTTATGGTAATATAATAATAAATAGGATCTCACCTATCCTATAATAACCATACGATTAATATAATTCGCAACTCAGGATGAGAACTAATATTTCGGAAACATACTATTATTAGGTTTACCCATGATTAAAGTGAGTATATCATTAAGATTTATGCATATAATTATATCTTGGATCAGGGAGTATTAATGACACTAGCTAATTATATGCCAAGGAGATAATCAGGCTTCATGGAGTTCCCGAGACCATCATCTCCGATAGGGATGGTCGCCTTACTTCGCATTTTTGGGAGTGTGTTCAGAAGTCTCTCAGCACTGAATTACGATTTAGCACCGCCTTTCACCCTCAGACCGACGGGCAAACCGAACGAGTGAATCAAGTACTAGAGGACATGTTGCGGGCTAGTGCCTTGGATTTCAAAGGGAGCTGGTGTCGATATCTATGTTTAGTGGAATTCGCCTACAACAATAGCTACCAAGCCACTATCGGAATGATACCTTATGAAGCTTTGTACGGGAGGAGATGTAGGTCTCCGATCTGTGGGTACGAAGGTGGTGAAAAGAAGGAGATGGGGCTCAAGACGGATCTCATCGACGACACCACACGAGCTATACAGAACATTCGACAACGGATTGAAGCTGCTCAGAGCCGACAGAAGAATTATGCGGATGTTCGGCGTAGGCCCCTGGAATTTGAGGTTGGAGATCTAGTATTTCTCAAAGTGGCTCCTATGAAAGGGGTAACAAGATTTGGGAAGAAGGGAAAGCTAAGTCTGCGATATGTGAGGCCGTACCCGATTCTGAAAAGAGTTGGCAAGGTGGCATATGAACTAGAGCTGCCTCAAGAGATGTCGGCTATCCATAACGTGTTTCATGTGTCGTTGCTCAAGAATTGTATTCTGAACACAGATCAAGTGATCGAGCCACAGACAGTACAAGTTCAGGAGGACCTAAGTTTTGAAAGCCGACCCATTCAGATCTTGGATCGGGAAATCAAAAAGCTAAGGAGCAAGGAGGTACCCTTAGTCAAGGTCTTATGGCAAAGTCAACGGTTAGAGGAAGCTACCTGGGAACGCGAGGACGAGATGAGACGCAAGTACCCGGAGCTATTCTAAGTTCGAGGATGAACTTTCACGAGGTATGGGGGATTGTAATGACCCGGAAAATCTTCTCAATATTTTCTTTAAAATATTGATCATGCCTAGATAGTTTGTGAAGGAGCCTAGAGATACTAGTACGAACCTTAGCCTAGTTATCCATAATTTTCTCATTTAAATTGAGAAGTTATGTACTAATGGGCGTTTCTAGTACCATGGTTATTAGTGGATTTTAGGTAAAAATTAATATAAATATAAATAGGTTTTAATTAGGAATATTAGCATGATCATGGGTGAATTTTAGGGGAATTTTCGGAAATAAGGGGAAATAAAAATAAAAATAAATAGAAAAATAAAGTGCATGCACCAAGGATTGAACCTTGGAACTAGTGTACAACCATGTACTAACCAATTCACCTAGCAAGGGAGTGCTAGTGGAGAATGAAGTGGATTTTGGTTAAGGCTTAGGGAAAATGAAGAGTCAACAAGGGAAGAGACACCATGACTCTTCACTTGCCCTCTTCATTGTGAATAAAGGAGAGGGATGATAACTTACATCAAGAATAGTTATTCCTCTCCTCCTCATCCACCAAGCCTCTTCTCTCATCCTTCTCCCTCCTTCTAGCCGAAACCCATAGGTGGGCTTTCCCTTGGGAAAAGTTCACAAGAAGGTCTCTCTTCCAAGATCCAAGGCTTTTACAAGGTTACAAAGGCTAGGGGTGGTCAAGAGGCAACAAGATCTTCATCTTCCTCCCTATCTAAGGTCTATAACCAAGATAAACCAAGATAAGACTCCCTCACCTGTGGTATAATAGTTCTCCTTGATGTTTATCATAATATGAAGTTTGGTTTGAGTTTGATGTTGAGAAAACCATGATTTGGACCCCTATAACTTTCGGCCACCATAGGTTTTGGGTCCAAGATGATATTAAAAATTTCACTAATGCTCTCTAATGTTTTCTTATGATGAATATAGGTTAAAATAGGATTTGGAGAATTTTTGGAGTACCCTAGTACCCTTTAGGGTTCGGCCAACACCATGATTCCATGGTTAGGGTTGGATCTAAACCTTCAAGTATGTATCTTGTGTATCTTTATGATACAAGGGAAGTTGAGGGTGATTTATGTGAATTTTCACAAGGCCTTGTAACCCTAAAGGTTTCGGCCAAGAAGGGTCCTAGGGCAAGGAGTTAGGGCTTACTTCAAGTATGGGTTCCAATGGCTCCTAGGGTATGGTATGGATGGTGTAGATGATTAATTTGGAAATTTTAGGAATCTTTTCCATGAACCCATGGCCCTTGCATGTTTCGGCCAACCCAAAAAGAAGGGTTAGGAGTTAGGGTTAACCCTAAACATGAGCCCTAATAGCTTCCTATGACCTTATAAGTAATGTATGGTCTTTTTCCTTACCTCATGCTACCTTATATGTCAATTTAATGATAGAACCCCTCCTTACAAGTTTCGGCCAAGCAACATGATTAGGGTTTAGGTGGAGTTAGGGTTTCATGAATGATGGTTTATGGCTTATTATGATGTATAAATATAGGATCAAGCATGTGGTAGAAAATTATGTTACCTATAGCCCTAACCTTAAGTGTTATGTTTCATGTTGGTATGTTATGTTTGATGCCATGCTTAGTAAGGTTTATTCATGAATGTCTTATGTTCTATGCCATGCTCTTAGATAGTAAGTAGCATGTTTATAGAAGTTCTACCCATGCATGCTTGTGATAGATACTATACTTATGTATGCAATGCAATGCTTATCTTATGTATCATGATCATGCAAGTTCTATGAATTAGGAGGATGATCTATGTAAATATGTCATGTTTTATGAATATAATGCAATGCTTATCTTATGTCTCATGATCATGCAAGCTCTATGAATTAGGATGATGGTCTGTGTAAACATGTCATGTTCTATGAATACAATGCAATGCTTATCTTATGTACCATGATCATGCCAGCACTATGAACAAGAATGATGTTTATGTAAGCATGCCATGTTTTATGAATGAAGATAATGCTTGTGCCTTAAGGCATAATGATGCTATGCATTAAGTATGAACGATGAAAAGTCAAGTATGATTTATGTCATGCTTCATGTAACAAGGTTATGTTATGTTTAAATATGCTATGAATGTCCCATGAATAATGAAGCATGTGAAGTTATTTTACTTTATGAATGTGTTTGTACCGGACCGAAGTATGGGTCCAAGAGATGGGCACCTTAAGAACGCCCCGGTTCTGGACTACCGACTATGCTGTCCACGGTTCTGGGACTACCGAAGTTGTCCAACAGGGATGGGCACCTTAAGAATGCCCCGGTTCTAGACTACCGACTATGCTGTCTACGGTTCTGGGACTACTGTAGCTGTCCTTACTCTAGTAGGTCGGGGCTCGCTACCTCGTATTTACTTAGGGATGCGCGCTTATGATGTATGTATGTGGTACAAGCCAGGGACCCCAATGATGTGATGATTATGTTTAAGTATTTAAAAGTATGATTTTAAAAGTTAAGCATCCTTATGTATATACATTTGACTCATGCATTCATTCATGTTATGTATTATGCCAGGATAGTAATGTTTTATGCTTATGTTTCATGTTATGAATTATGCATGATAGGAAACGTCTTATGTTTATGTTTATGTTAAGAAGATGCCCATATGCTATGTTAGAAATCATGCCATGTTAAGTACATCTATGTTCATGTTTATGCCATGTATCATGCCATGTTAAGTAGATTTATGTTTAAGTTTATGCCATGTATCATGCCATGTTAAGTAGATTTATGTTTAAGTTTATGCCATGTATCATGCCATGTTAAGTATATTTATGTTTATGTTTATGCCATGTATCATGCCATGTTAAGTATATTTATGTTTATGCCATGTCTCATGCTATGTTAAGTGTATTTTATGTTCATGTACTATGCAAGAACTATGTCACACTAAGTGATTTTAGATGCTTAGGTCCTATGTAAAGCACCAAGTTATGTTCATGTTTCGTGTGCTTATGATTACTTTGATGAATGATTTTAGTGAGTAGGAAAGAGTCTTACTAAGCCTATGTGCTTATAGTCTTATTTTCCTTATACCGCAGATAAAGCAGGAGGATGATGAGGAAGTAGCAGGA
This sequence comes from Boesenbergia rotunda, assembly GCA_024364735.1. Classification (NCBI taxonomy): domain Eukaryota; kingdom Viridiplantae; phylum Streptophyta; class Magnoliopsida; order Zingiberales; family Zingiberaceae; genus Boesenbergia; species Boesenbergia rotunda. Next base: position 118,914 of record JAGFNQ010002833.1, read on the forward strand.
GGGGCAAGAACGTGTGTGTGGTAGTGACTTGGCCAAGAAAAAGATATATTTACAAGTCTTATGCTAAAACTTTAAGTTTGCTACTTATGTGCCTAATGGATGACTTATGTGACTTCATGACATGATGATAAGTACGGTGTTAATAATGCTAAGTTCCCATGTCACTATGTTAGGAAGGATAGCTAGGTGCATGTATGTGTAAGTTTAACTTATTCCGCTGCATTACGATGTTCACATGCCCCTACGTATGTTAGCGTAATGCCGCTTTATGAAAAAAAAAGCGGGCATTACAGGAATCTTGTCGTAGTGTGTTTGAATGCTTGAGTTAATGTTTGAAGGCAAAGGGTGAAGCCCCTTTTATAGAAGCTTCTCGGGCACCTCATAGCTCATGGCCGCCTACCATGTCACCCATTTTGGCCGCATCCTTATCCGTAGACTCGACTAACACTTATCACCATTCTTGGGCGCCTAGGACAACTAAGGTGCCTGTTGTAACGACCCAAAAAATTTTCTCAATATTTTCTTTAGAAATATTGATCATGCCTAGATAGATTCTCGAGGAACATAGGGGTACTAGTATGAACATTAGCATGATTATCCATGATTCTCCATATACACTAAGAAGCTAAGTAGTAATGGGCCTTACATGGGCCCTTCTAATACCATGGGCATTAAGGGACCTTAGGTAAAATTTTATCATGAATGGAAATGGATGCCAATTAGAAATATTAACATAAACCTTAGTGGGCTCTTATATGGCCTTGGCAAAAAAAAATAAATTATAAAAGTAATAAAAAAAAATGGATGCACCAAGGATTGAACCTTGGACCTAGTGTACCACCATGCATGTACTAACAAATTCACCTAACAAGGGAGTGCTAGTGGAAAAGGAAAAGGATTGTTGTTAGAGTCACCATGTGAGGAGGCACCATGACTTTTCACTTGCCCCCTCCACTTAGTATAAGAAGGGTGGATGAGAGGGGAAAGGACTTAAGTTATTTTCTTTTACTCCAAGACTTTTCCTCTTCCCTTCTTCCTTCTCCTTCCTCCTTCTAGCCGAAATCCACAAGGGGGTTTCCATTGGAAAAGTTTCACAAGGAGACTTCTTCTTCAAGATCTAAGGGCTTCCTACAAGGCTACAAGGGCTAGGGGTGGTCTAAGGTCAAGGAGGTTTTCTTTTGCTTCTCTATTCAAGGTTATAACCAAGATAAACCAAGGTAAGACTCCCTCACCTGTGGTATAATAGTTTTGGATGTTATCTTTCATGATTTAAAGTTTTGTTTGGGTATGTTGAGAAAAACCATGAAATAGGGTTCCTACAATTTTCGGCTAAAGCAAGTTTTGGGTCTAAGATGATGTTAAAACCTCTCTTATGTTTCCTAATGCTTCCTTATGATAAATAATGAATGATATAGGAATTGTGGAATTTTTTGTAGCACCCAAAAGCCCCATGAAGTTTTCGGCCACTCATTGTAGGGTTAGGATTAGATCTAACTCTCCAAGTATGTGTATTATGATTCCCTAGGATTTAATAGATATTAATGGTGGAATATATGAATTTTTCCATGGATTTAAACCCTCTATAAGTTTCGGCCAAGGCCAAAATATGGGTCTAGGACTTAGGGTTAGCCCAATCATGGGTTCAAATGGCTTCCTATGGCATTGTATGTATTGTATTGGATGTTAATTGTGACCTATATGAATTTTCCATGGACTTGTGGCCCTTTAGGGTTTCGGCCAAGACTCAACCTAGGGCTAAGAAATTAGGGTTAGCTCCAACTATGGGTTCTAATGGTTTCCTTATGGCATTGTAGGTAATGTAAGGGTTCTTCTTCACGTATGGTATCCCACATGTTATTTGAATAATAGGGTATCCCTTCTTCCAACTTTCGGCCAAGCACTTTAACTAGGGTTTGGGAGGAGTTACGGTTTCAAGAATACTTGTTTATGGCTTTTTGTGATGTATATATATGTTCAAACATGTGGTATGAATGTTATGTTACTTAAAACCCTAACCTTATGTACTATACTTCATGATTTTTGTATGCTTATGTTAGATACCATGTTTTAGGAGGTTCCATGCATGAATGTTTTAAGCCTTATACCATGAACGCAAGTGTTGTGAAGTAGGCTTTATCTTTGTGAAGAAGAACGCATGATTAAGTTAAATGCCTATGATAGCTATATGGTTAAGTAGGCCTATGCATGTTCTATGTTGAATACCATGGACCTAGGTAGTATGTGTCATGTTCATATGAATCCTACCCATGCACGCTTTTGATAGATACTATGGTTATGTATGGTAAGTGGCATGTACCTTGTATGAAATGCATGCTTATCTTATGTACCATGATCATGCAAGCTCTATGAACTAGGATAATGTTTATGCCTTAAGGCATAATTATGTATGTATGTCATGTCTTATCAATGAAAATGATGAATGAAGATAAGGTTCATGCCTTCGAGGCATAATGATGATGTTATGCATTAAGTATGAATGATGAAATGTTAAGTATGATTTATACCATGCCCATGTAATAGGATCCGGTTTATGTCTTTAATTATGCCATGTTTGTTCTATGAATGAAAGAAGCATGTGAAACTATTTTACTTTATGAATGGGCTTGTACCGGACCTAAGTAAGGTCCACGGTTCTGGACTACCGATGAAGCTGTCCTCGGTTCTGGGACTACCGTAGCTGTCTTTACCCTAGTAGGTCGAGATTAGCTACCTCGTATTTACTTAGGGATCCGTGTATATGATGAATGTATGTGGTACAAGCCAGGGCCCCCATGATGTGATGATTATATTTAAGTATTTATAAGTATGATTTTCAAATAAGCATCCATATGTTATATGCATTTGACTCACGCATCCATTCATCTTATGCATCCATGTTAATAAATGTTTATTATGTTTATGTTTTATGATTAAGAACCTTGCCATGTTAAATGTTTATTATGTTCATGTTTTATGATTAAGAACCATGTTTACTATGTTCATGTTTCATGATTAAGAACCATGCCATGTTAAATGTTCATTATCTTTATGTTTTAGGATTAAGAACCATGAATGTTTATTATATTTATGTTTTATGCTAAGAATCATGCCATGTTAAATGTTTCATACGCTTACGTTTTATGTTAAGAATCATGTCATGTTAAATGTTCCTATGCTTATGTTTTATGTGACGTATGGTTTTAGTGAGTAGGGAAGGGTCTTACTAAGTTTATGTGCTTATAGTTTTATTGTCTTATACGGCAGATCAAGCAAGAGGATATTAAGGGAAGCAGCAGGAGGGGCAAGAGTGTGTGTGTGGTAGTGACATGACAAGGAAAAAGATTCTCATATTTATACTGTCTTATGGCTTATGTTTGCACTGTCTTTTTAAGTTTCATGCTATACTTATGATAGTTATGTCTGAAGAATAACTTACTACCTATGTTGCTTATGGCTACTTTATGTGATTTTTATATCATGATGTTATGTAGGATGTTAACATGCTAAGTTACCTTGTCGCTATGTTTAGGAATGATAGTATAAGACATGCCTACGAGATTCAAGTGTTAGGTGCATGTAAGTATAAAAGTTTTAAATTATTCCGCTGCATTACGATGTTCATGTGCCTATATGTACGTTAGCGTAACGCCGTCTCTCGCCTCACCGTAAGGTGTGGAAAAAAAAAGACATGCGTTACAGGTTGGTATCAGAGCAGTTTGCCATCTCACTACACACACATCAAGCCTCCTTCCTGCAGCTTCCAAGTAAGTACCTCTATGCGTACCTTATTTTCTTTTATGATTCTAGAATATGCAAGTATGAATGATACCTTATGATTGAAAGTACTTTTAGGATATGTAATATGAACGATGCTTACCTTATTTTTTTTTATGAAACCAAATACTTTAGAATTTGATATGCGGGTAGAAAAAAAATCGACTTTTTGTGTGCTTCTCTCTGTATATATTTGTGAATTGAAAAAAAAACTAGTTTTGTATTGGTTTTTGTCAGTTTTGTACTGACTATGTCGTTTTTTTCAATTCCAGATGTTGCATGAGCTCTGCACCACGAGTCGTTGCTATGAGCGGTGTCGTGAGCTAATGGAGCAAATAGAAGAAGTTGAATATAGTCCGGTCCTTGGAATTCAAGGCAATATGGGAAAATTGGACCGACTATTTTGGAAACTCGAGCAGGAAAAGTTTCCAATCATGGATGACTGTAGAATTGGAGCACTGCTTCATTCATTGCCCAAGCGTGCGAGAGAAGTTGCTTATCAGATATCGGGGCAGCATGAATGTCGGATCTCATATACGGAGCTATGTAAGCAGCTTCTTCGCCATGAGTTCCTGGAGGATCTGGGAGACTCGAGGAAGACCCCGAAATGCTCGAGGAAGACCCCGAGATGCTCGAGGAAGATCCGGAGATGTTCGAGGAAGACCCCGAGATACTCGAGGAAGACCCTGAGATGCCCGAGGAAGTTCCTGAGATGATCGAAGAGGATCCCGAGATGGATGAGGAGGATCCGATGGAATCGGTAGAAGATCCTGAGATGGGTCGAGTAGAGATGAACGAGAGAGTGATAGCCACTGCCATAATATTTTTTATTATGGGAGTGATGTCAACCTATCTAGTTCAGTAAGTTCGGTTAGTTGTTGTATATGAACTTATAAAGTCAAATAAAAAAGTTGTATTAAAATGGCGATCCGAGTCTTCAGAGAATCAAACAGGAGATCCTAGAAGGAAAGGACGATGGTTTTCGTAGCGCCGACGGGGGAGTACTATACCTTAGGGGCCGCCTATGTATCCCTAATGATCCGGAGCTGAGAAGAGAAATGTTAGCAGAAGCTCACGGAACCCCTTATTCGATGCATCTGGGATCCACCAAGATGTATCAAGACCTGAAGGAGAAATTCTGGTGGTCCGGTATAAAGAGAGATGTGGCTCAGCATGTTAGTACTTGCCTGACCTGCCAACGAGTGAAAGCCGAACACCAGCGACCCGGAGGAGTTCTGCAGCCACTTCCAATTCCGGAATGGAAATGGAAAGATATCTCTATGGATTTCATTTCAGGACTTCCCAGGACCACAAACGGATATGATGCAATATGGGTAATTGTGGACAGGTTGACGAAGTCTGCTCACTTTCTAGCAATCAAGATGACTTATTCGATTGAGCAACTAGCTCAATTATATGCTAAGGAGATAATTAGACTTCATGGAGTTCTCAAGACCATCGTCTCAGATAGGGATGGTCGCTTTACTTCCCATTTTTGGGAGTGTGTTCAGAAGTCTCTCGGCACTAAACTACGATTCAGCACTGCCTTTCACCCGCAGACTGACGGGCAAACTGAACGAGTGAACCAAGTACTAGAGGACATGTTGCGGGTTTGTGCCCTGGATTTCAAAGGGAGTTGGTGCCGATATCTATGTTTAGCGGAATTTGCTTACAATAATAGCTACCAAGCTACTATCGGAATGACACCTTATGAAGCTTTGTACGGGAGGAGATGTAGGTCTCCAATCTGTTGGTATGAAGGTGGTGAAAAGAAGGAAATGGGGCTCAAGACGGATCTCATCGACGACACCACCCGAGCTATACAGAACATTCGGCAACGGATAGAAGCTGCTCAGAGTCGGCAGAAGAATTATGCGGATGTCCTGCGTAGGCCACTGGAATTTGATGTTAGAGATTTGGTATTTCTCAAAGTGGCCCCAATGAAAGGGGTAACGAGATTTGGGAAGAAAGGAAAACTAAGTCCGCGTTATGTGGGACCGTACCCGATTCTGAAAAGAGTCGGCAAGGTGGCATATGAGTTAGAGCTGCCTCAAGAGATGTCGGCTATCCATACCGTGTTCCATGTGTCGATGCTCAAGAAGTGTATTCCAAACACAGATCAAGTGATCGAGCCGCAGACAGAACAAGTTCAGGAGGATCTAAGTTTTGAAAGCCGACCTATCCAGATCTTGGATCGGGAAGTCAAAAAGCTAAGGAACAAAGAGGTACCCTTAGTCAAGGTCCTATGGCAAAGTCAAAGGTTCGAGGAAGCTACCTGGGAACGTGAGGACGAGATGAGAGGCAAGTACCCGGAGCTATTCTAAGTCCGGGTGAAAAATGAGGATATACCCAAAACTGCTTTCCGGACGAGATACGGACATTATGAGTTCATAGTGATGCCGTTTGGAGTTACTAATGCTCCGGCAATATTCATGGACCTTATGAATCGGATTTTCTCGGCATTTCTCGACAGATTTGTGATCGTCTTCATCGACGACATCCTTATTTACTCGAGGACTTCCGAAGAGCATGCAGAGCACCTGAGTATAGTATTACAGATTCTTCAGAAGGAACAACTGTATGCTAAATTTTCGAAATGTGAGTTCTGGCTGAATCAAGTATCATTCCTGGGACATGTTATCTCCAAGGAAGGAGTAATGGTGGACCCAACTAAAATTGCAGCTGTGAGTAACTGGACTAGACCCAAGAATGCCAGTGAAATCAGAAGTTTTCTGGGGCTAGCAGGCTATTACAGAAAATTCATAGAGAACTTCTCTCGGATTGCAGCTCCTATGACAGCTCTGACTAAGAAAGATAGGAAATATATTTGGACCGACGAATGTGAGAAGAGCTTCTCTGAACTGAAAAGGAGGCTGACTAGCGCTCCTATATTGACTCTCCCGGAAAGTGATACGGGTTTCGATATGTACAGCGACGCATCCAAACAGGGACTCAGAGCTGTGCTTATGCAGAATGGGAAGGTGATTGCCTACGCCTCTAGACAATTAAAGGAACATGAAAAGAATTATCCTACCCATGATTTGGAATTAGCAGCGGTAGTCATTGCGCTAAAATTATGGAGGCATTATTTATATGGCACTCAGTGCAAGGTCTTTATTGATCACCAGAGTCTGCGGTATTTCTTCACCCAGAAGGACCTGAATATGCGACAACGCCGATGGCTCGAGTTGGTCAAGGACTACGACTGTGAGATCTTGTACCATCCGGGAAAAGCCAACAAGGTAGCGGACGCTCTCAGTAGAAAATTTTGTGCTGCATTGTTGTCTTTATCAGCTATTTCACGACCCTTAGGGGAAGAGATTATGGATTTCGGAATCGAGATTATATTGGGACGGCTTTCTACCCTACAGATTGCGCCGACATTATTTGATGGTATTCTGGAGAAGCAGAATCTTGATCCGAGTCTTCGAAGAATCAGGCAAGAGGTTCTTGAAGGCAAGGACGAGGGATTCCGGATTTCCGATAGTGGAGTCTTATATCTCCGGGATCGATTATGCGTTCCCGATGACTCCGACTTACGGACGAGGATACTCGAGGAAGCTCACGGCACACCTTATGCGATGCATCCTGGGTCTACCAAGATGTATCAAGATCTGAAGGGCAAATTTTGGTGGTCCGGCATGAAGAAAGATGTAGCCCATTATATCAGCATGTGTTTGACCTGCCAGAGGGTCAAAGCAGAACACCAGAGGCCTGGAGGAGTCTTGCAACCCCTGGCTATTCCCGAGTGGAAATGGGAAGACATCTCCATGGATTTTATCTCTGGGCTGCCTAGAACGACGAACGGATATGATGGCATATGGGTTATCGTGGACAGACTCACCAAGTCTGCCCATTTTCTGGCTATCAGGATGACTTATTCAGTTGAGCAGCTGGCTCAACTGTACGTCAAGGAGATTGTCCGACTACACGGGGTTCCCAAGACCATCGTCTCTGACCGAGATGGTCGATTTACTTCGGATTTTTGGGGACACGTGCAGAAGGCCCTTGGCACGAAGCTGAAGTTCAGTACAGCCTTTCACCCCCAGACTGACGGGCAGACTGAACGAGTAAACCAGATACTAGAAGATATGTTACGAGCTTGCACCTTGGACTTCAAGGGAAGCTGGTGTCGATACCTGAGCCTGGCAGAGTTTGCTTATAATAACAGTCATCAGGCTACTATCGGGATGGCACCGTACGAGGCACTATACGTCAGAAAATGCAGATCTCCTTTATGTTGGCATGAGAGTGGTGAAAAGAGGGAGATGGGACTCCAGACCGATATTATTGATGAGACCACTCAGGCTATAAAGAATATCCGCCAGAGGATAGAGACTGCTCAGAGTCGGCAGAAGAGCTACGCTGATAAACGACGTCGACCACTCGAGTTCGAGGTTGGGGATTCGGTATTCCTGAAGGTAGCCCCTATGAAAGGGGTGATGAGATTCGGAAAGAAGGGGAAGCTGAGTCCGCAATACGTGGGACCCTATCAGATTTTGAGACGAGTAGGCAAGGTGGCCTACGAGCTGGAGCTACCGCCAGAAATGGCGGCTATCCACAATGTCTTCCATGTGTCGATGATCAAGAAGTGTACCCCTGATGCGAGTCAAATGATAGAACCCCCACCAGTGCAAGAACAGGAGAGCCTCAGTTCCGAACGCCGCCCGATCCAGATCCTCGATCGGGAAGTCAAAAGGCTAAGGAACAAGGAAGTACCCTTAGTGAAGGTTCTGTGGCGGAACGAGCAGTTCGAAGAAGCCACCTGGGAACAGGAAGATACAATGCGATTAAAGTATCCGGAACTGTTTTAAAGTTCGGGACGAACTTTTTATAAGGTGTGTAGGATTGTAACACCCCAAAATTTCACCATGAATAATATTGTGAATTTATTATGAAATATTATATGAATAATATTGTGAATTCATTATGAAATATTATTATGGAAGATCATGAAATATTATGGATTCATGAATATGAAATATTAAAAATTATGAAATAATATTTATGGGATATTATGAAATATTATGAATCCATGAAATATTAATAATATTATGAAATTTCATGATGGGCTTGGCTTAATGGGCTTTGATATGGATTAGTGCAAATTGTGATAAAAAGAAGAGGTAGAAAGGAGGAAGCAAGGATTGAACCTTGAACCTCCTAGTTGCACTCACCATGTCATAACCAATGAACCAAGCTATGTTTCTTGTAGAGAGGATAAGAAACATTCTTGTTGAATTCGGGGAAGCGAAGAGACATGCCTTTTCATGATAAGAGTATAAATAAGAGAGGGGGAAAGGAAGTTACACTTCCTCTTCTTCTTCCCCACTTCATTTTCGAAAACACCAAGAGCTCTCTCTCCCTTTCCATTTTCGAAAAAAACACCACTCTAGGGTTCTAACCCTAGGGCAATTGCAAGGAGGAAAGTTCAAGATCTTGCCCTCTACCAAGTCCAAGGAGCCCTAGAGAAAATTTGGAAGAGAAGGATTTTCACTTGCCCTCCAAGTCTAGGGTACCCTACGGTTTAAAGAGAAGGTGAAATTCCAGCGCAAGGATGTAAGTGTCCTCTCGCCTGCGGCATAATTGCTATTGAATGTTTGGTTGGTTTATGCTTTTGAAAAATCACAAGGACCCTCCTTAAGGAAGGTTTCGGCCACCATGCTTGGAGGATCAAGAGAAGGGTTTTTTTGATCAAACCTTGATACATGCTAGTACCCCTAGGGACTTTATACACATATGTGTTGTTTCCAAATTTTTGGAAGGACAAAAATTAGGGTTTGGTACCTTACAACTTTCGGCCACCACCCATTCATGGGCCTTGGTTACTTCTTTTTGCATGAAGAGATCCCTAGAAACTTAGGGTTGTTCCCCATTATGTTGTGATAAGAAAAAGTAGGGTTAGCCAGCCTACAACTTTCGGCCAAAGAGGAATAAGTTAGGGTTTTTGGGTTGCATGCTATCCTATGATATGTTCATGATTGTATTGTAGATAAATTGTTTGTGTAAATGTTTGTGTGAAGATTTGGATGTTAAAAACCTAGCCTACCCTACCCTACAAGTTTCGGCCAACCCTAGGGGAATTAGGGTTTAAGGTTGTATGATTTTCCTTATGATATATCCATGCTTAATAAGTATAGGTGAGGTGTTTGTAAGAATGCTTGAATGAATGCTTGATTGGAAAACCAAACTCATTTACCTGTGACTTTCGGCCAACCCTAGTTCTAGGGTTGGGAAGTACTTAGTGAAACCATGAAGCATGCTACCACTTATATGATGTGTGTATAATTTATGTGACCTATCTTGTTAGGTATAAAAGCATGCCTTATAGCCTATGAGGCACCCTTATGACATGAACATGATGTGTTTGATAATATGCTTGAAAAAGGATACTCTATTGAAATTGGGATTAAGAGCACCCCTAAATGTGTGGTGTGTCCCTAGGGGATCATGAGCACCCTTGATGAGTGGTGTGTCCCTTTAAGATGTTATTAGGAGTACCTTTAAGCATATACATATATATGTAATTACATGTTAAGATACTTTACTTTGAAAGTTGTGTACCCGACTCGGAAGGGGGTCGTTAAACAAAATCCAATGTACATGTTAACTGAAGGTCATGGCATTAGTAGGACGGAAGGGTCCTGCCCTAATTGGATTGGTGGCTCGCTACCCCAACTCATTAGGGAACGCGCTTGATGTGGTACTACAACTGGGCCCTAGATGATACTATATTTTTAAGTACTTACCTTTATGGAACCTTTTGAAAAGCATTCTCTCATTATGTGATAATCTTGTTATGTAAAGTACTTAGAAATATTTGATGTGATGCTTATGATGCTTACAATTCTATCTTGATTACTGTGTACATGATATGATGTATTGATATGGATTTTTGCGAGTAGGCCCGGATTCTTACTAAGCATGTTTTGCTTACTAGTTCATGTTGTTTTCTTATGCTGCAGATAACGGTAAGAAATACTTGAACTAAAGGAAGAGGCAGAGGGAAAGCTAAAAGATGTGTGTGGTGATGGCTCGGGAAAGAAAGAAGGATTCTTATCTACCATTTTTGTCTAGAATCTAAATTCTTCCACTAAAAGATTGCGAGTTGTATTACTATATTCTGATTTTGTGATAATTATGACTACTCTACTGTTGGCCAAGTTTAGAGATATGGAACCTATGTCATGATTAGATAACACTATCATTAGATGTCTAATTCTTGTTGTATGCATGCTAAGTGAAATGCTATAGATTTCCTAATTTCTATTGCTTATGAATGTTTCTCTTGCATGTGTCTAAGGTTAGGTTTTAGATCATGCTAAGTCCTATCTTGTTCAAAACATGTTTAGATCAGTAAATTATGAAGTTAAATGATCTTCCTATTATGTTGTAAATGCATGTTAAATATAGGAAACCCTGCTTGGTAAATTAGTCCTCAACAAGCATGCGTACTACTCTTCTTGCATTGTAATTGTTTCTACTTGATATACATGCTTAACATGATAAATGATATGAATGTATGGACCCGTAACCCCGCCTTTAGGGTAGATATAAGGTCGGGCGTTACACGAGTGAAGCTAGGTGACCGAACCCCTGGTGAGCGATGCCAGGTCCTAGTGAGTGAAGCTAGGTTGAATGAAGTCTCGGTGAGTGAAGCTGGGTACGGAGTCTTGGCCCGGGGGACTAAGCATGAGTCAGAGAAGGCTAGGGAGCCTGTTCTCTGGACTTAGGGTTGAATTGGTTGGAGCTGGATCGGTCTGGAGACTGATCAGGGAGTTAGCACTAACTCCTTGTTGTGGATCGGTCTGGTGACCGATCCTAGGAAGTCCGATCGTTCTGGTGAACGATCAGGGAGAGAACAGAAAGGTTTCTGTTTGGCTTCTGATTGTAGGCGTCTTTAGAAGACCTTGATCGGTCAGTGTGACCGATCAAGGACAACTTGATCGGTCTGACTGACTGATCAAGGATCACGATCTGATCTCCTGACCGATCAGAATGGCTTCTGATTGGTCAGGGAGTGACCTAATCGGTCACCAGACCGATCAGGGCACAACCTGATCGGTCAGGTGACCGATCAGGTGCTTTCGTTGGTGGGCAGTGGCTCCAGCTGATGGATCGGTCAGTGTGACCGATCCATGATCCCTGATCGGTCAGTGTGACCGATCAGGGAGTCACTGGATCGTTCAGGCTGGTTCCTGATCGATCAGGACCTTCACTAATCGGTCAGGGTGACCGATCAGTGTCTGAACTTTAATTTGAAATCGCTGTCAGACGCTCTGAATCATTCTGGTTTCTTTCTGATACCTGTTGATTTCTTTCGATATGCTTTGCTAATCATCTGATGAGGTTGCAGGTGAGACAGGGATGATTCAAATGAAGGAGGAGGGTCAACTGGAGACTTTCTGTCCGACAGGTTTGGCTGTTTTCTCTTCTCAGGTTTCAACGGCTTCTGGCGCGGCTGGCGACTGACTGGAGGCTCAGCTGGAGAGGTCTTTCAGTGGACTAAGTGCTCAGTGGAGGTCAGTGGGTCAGGCTGTGGCTCAGTGGGTGGTGACAAAGCCTGGCGATGATGAGAGGAAGCTTAAGAAGAAACTGGGAAGCAGAGGAGCGGAAGAGAACTGACGGGAAAATAAGCAAAGGTTGTTGCTGTGGGTTTCGCTGTGGGGTTGAGCTCTCTGTGTAGTTTCTTGCTTGAGCATTCATCTGTGTGAGCTATCCTTCTTTGTCTCATGAGCTTAACTGTTATCCTACTGAGACGATTGTGGAGAGGTTTCTCCACTGAGAAGGAGATTCTATTCTATCTGGAGTTCTGGGGCTTGATCTGCCGACGATCAAGGGATCGCCCACCTTATGGGCACGTCAAGAGTAGGGGCAAGTTATCCCCAAACCTTGTAAACCATCCGTGTTAGCATTTTGGGCTTGTATTTAGTTTCTTCATTTTTGTTTCTGCATTTATACTTGTATTGTTTCCGCTGCTGCTAACCTAAGTGCAGAGAAGATCAAAGAGGCGAATAGTTTTAGTGTCTGGCTATTCACACCCTCCTCTCTAGCCATCCAAAGGTCCAACATGTGGTATCAGAGCAAGGAGCTCTGCCCAACGGCTTAACATCTGAGAGCTAACAACGATGGCGATGAGGGAAGGCTTTAGCACCAACCGACCTCCATTCTTCGACGGGGTTGATTTCCAATATTGGAGGTCGAGGATGAAGTATTACTTGAAGACCCATATCGATATGTGGTTCTCAGTCAAGGAGGGTTTCTCCCCTCCAAAGGATGCTGAGGGAAAAGAGCTAGAGTTCTCAAGGTGGTTGGCAGAACAAATCTGGAAGGGAGAAGCCGATGCTAAGCCGTGGTCACCCTGCAGTGTGGGATGACTAAGGAGCAGTTGATAAAAGTTGGTCCCTTCACCAGTGCCAAGGACCTATGGAACAAGCTCATTGAGCTCCATGAAGGAACTCAAGATACCCGGAGAGCCAAGAAAGATCTCCTTCTCAGCCAACTCCAGAACTTGACAATGAAAGAAGATGAAACTGTAAGTATACTTCATGGTCAGTTCAAGGAGATCTTCAACAGGTTGCATTCCATCAATGAGAAGGTAGAAAACCGAGATCTTGTAAGGTATGCCCTTAAATCATTTCCTAGGAATGCCTTGTGGTCATTCATGGTGGATGCCTACAAGGTATCTAAGGATCTTTCTATGGTTAAATTAGAAGATCTATTTTGTGAAATGGAACTACATGAGATTGCTAACCAAGGCCCAAAGGAGAAGGGTGTGACTTTTGTGGCAGGTGACAGAAGAAAGAAGAGGAAGGAGAAGAAGGAAAAGGAGGAGGTCTATCACATGACTTTCATGGCCTTAGAAGAGTCAAACAAGGAGAGTGATAACGAATCAAGGAGCTTCTCAACCGCGCCTTCATCATTTTCGGATGATGAAGAGGTAATCACTCCCGAGTTAGACAAGTGTTATAGAACAATTGCATGCTTAACTAGTCTACTTAAAAAATCTAAGAATAAGGTTAAATCATTAAGATTAGAAGTAGAGGAATTGAAAATACCTAAGGATCATGATGTTGATGACTTGCATGTTAGGATTCTTGAGGATGAAAATAAGGACTTGAAGAGCGAAATTGAAAATCTCAAGAATATTCTTGAGAAATTTTCAACTCGCTCCAAAATTTTAGATATGATTCTTAATTCCCAAAGAGCAGTTTACAACAAGGCCGGTATAGGTTACCGACCTAAAGAACCAATCTTTGTTTCATTATTGTCAAGAACCCATGTTAGATCAACTAATACTTCTAGGGTTCAAAAAGTCAGAAAGAAAATGACTAAGGCATGAGTGCCTAAGTCCTTCATTGTTGATGCATTAGGTCCCAAAATTTGGGTACCTAAAACCTCTATATTTCTAATTGTATAGCATTGATTAAGGGGGAGCATCTATCAACATGGGTTGTTGATAATGGGTGCTCCAAACACATGATCAGGGAAAAATTGTTATCCACATGACGAATTATGGAAAATTAAAATTAAAATTGTTGATCTCCATTGTTTTAGTTTTTTTTATATAATCCCTTGGTTAATGATTTTTATGGAGTTCATGTAACGCCCGTTTTTTTTTTCTTCCTTTCCTAAAGCGGCGTTACACTAACATACTTAGGGCATGTAACATCATACTGCAGCGGAATAACTTTAACTTTACACTTACATGCCCCCTACTACCATTCTTAACATAATGACATGGAAACTTGGCATATTGACTTTATACTTAAACATCTTATCATATCATGCTTAACATCATAACATAAAGTTCCATAAGTCATTATTCGAGCATAGAGATATCAAAAGTAAAGTTCTAGCATAAACGGTAAACATTTGGTTTCCTGGGCCAAGTCACTATCACACACATACGTTCTTGCCCTCCTGCTGCTTCCTCACTGTCCCCTTGCATGATCTGCGGTATAAGGAAAAAGATTATAAGCACACATGCTTAGTAAGACTCTTTCCTACTCACTAAAACCATTTGTCATTCATTCATAATCATATGAAACATAATCATCATTTAGTCTTAAACATGAAGCATAAACATAAACCTACTTAAACTTTACATGGCATGATACATGGCATAACCATAACGTACTAAACATTCCTATCATGGCATAAAGCATAAACATAAGCATAACCATAATTAAACATTTTTATCATGGCATAAAGCATAAACATAAGCATAGACATAATTAACATTCTTATCATGGCCTAAAGCATAAACATAAGCATAGACATAAGTAAACATTCCTATCATAGCATAAAGCATGGTATAACCATAATCATCATTAGACATTCTTAACATGGCATGGAACATGGTATGAACATAAACATAAGGTATAGACCAACCTATCTAGCATATCATGGGCATATTTTCCATTATAGCATATGACATCTTCTTAACATAATCATGGCATAAATCATTTACTATCATACCCATTTCTTAACATGAATCATAAGCATAAGACATCATCATCATAGCATAATGCATAACATCAATGAATGCGTGGGTGGAATGCATATGTATATATATATATATATATATAGATGCCTAACCTTTAAAAATATACTTTTAAATACTTAAACATAATCATCACATTGTTGGGGTCCCCGGCTTGTACCACATACATACATCATGGCGCGCATCCCTAAGTAAATACAAGGTAGCTAGCCTCGACCTACTAGGGTAAGGACAGCATAGTCGGTAGTCCACGAACCGGGGCGTTCTTAAGGTGCCCATCCCTGTTGCACAGCTTCGGTAGTGCCAGAACCGTGGACAGCTTCGGTAGTCCAGAATCGGGGCGTTCTTAAGGTGCCCATCCCTTGGACCCATACTTCGATCCGGTACAAGCCCCATTCATAAAGTAAAATACTTTACATGCTTCATCATTCATAAGACATTCATGGCATATTTAAACATGACATAACTTGTTACATGAAGCATGACTTAAAACATGCTTGTTCATCATGATGCCTGGAAGGCATGAGCATTATCTTTCTTCATAAACATGGCATGCATCATTATTCATAACACGGCATGCATCATTATTCATAATATAGCATGCATCATTATTCATAACATGACATGCATCATTATTCATTAACATGGCATACATCTTCATATATAGAACATGACATGCATCATTCTTATCATAAACATAACATACTTATCATGGTATTATTCTTATCATAAACATAACATACTTATCATGGTATCATTCTTATCATAAACATAACATGGTTCTTAACATAACCTGAGCATATAACATAGTAGGGTTCTTAACATAACATAAGCATATAACATCACATGGTCCTTAACATAACATAAGTATTAATAGGTAGGACTTCCATAAACATGATTCCTACTATCCAAGTGCATGACATGGAACCTAAGACATTCATAAATAACCCTATTAGGCATGACATCCAAATCAGAAGCATACACACATAAACATGGTACTTAAGGTTAGGGTTATAGGTAACTTAAATTCCTACCACATGCTTGAACCCTTATGTATTCTTCATAATGAACCATAAACCATCATTCTTCAAACCTTAACTCCATCAAACCCTAATTACCTGGCCTTGGCCAAAACCTACATGGAATTTCCATCATTCCCATAAGCACATAAGATAGCACAAGGTAAAGGAACATCCATACATTGCCTATAAGACCATAGGGAGCCCTTAGGGCTCATGATTAGGGTTAACCCTAATCCTTAGCCCCCCTTCCTAGGACTGGCCGAAACCTACAAGGGCATGGGTGCATGGAAAAATTCCATTAAAATCTCCAATCAACCATTAAACACCAACCATAACATACCATAGGGGCTATTAGAGCCCTTACTACATCATGAGAGCATATTAGAAAACATAACTAGGATTTATAGCATCATCATGGACCCAAAAATGCTAGGGCCGAAACCCCCCCTTAGGCTAGGGTTCTTGATTTTCTTTCCTTTCAACTTAAATCTCAAACCAACCTTTATAATATGCTAAAAATCATAGAAAATCATAAAGAACTAATATACCACAGGTGAGGGAGTCTTACTTGAGGTTTCTTGATTTTTAGACCTTAAAAGAGAAAGAACTTGTAGAGCTCTTGGCCCTTGATCCCTCCTCGCCCTTGTAGCCTTGGAAGGAACCTAGATCTTGGGAGATGAAGCCTTGGTGGAAGCTTTTCCAAGGGAGAACTCCCTTGGAGGTGTTCGGCTAGAATGAGGAAGGAGGAGAGGAGGGAATGCAATTGAAGGAAGAAAGAAAGAAACCCCCAAAACCCCCTATTTATCACCCATTAAGGGGGTAAATGAAGAGTCTCTCCATGACCCTTCATCTTCTTCTAAGCCTTAACCAATCTCCATTTCATTCCCTTCTAACATTCCCTTGCTAGATGAGTTGGTTAAAGCATGCATGGTTGTACTAGAGGTCCAAGGTTCAATCCTTGGCTCATGCACCTTTATTTTTTATTTTATTTTTATTTCATTTATTTTATTATTTTTATTTTTCCTAAATTCTGAAAATCCCCCTAAAATCCCCCATAATTATGCTAATATTCCTAAATAAAATTCTTTTATTTTTATATTAATTTTACCTAATTAATACCTATTTTTGGAGCCCATTTAAAGCTCATTAGTACCTAATTTCTCCATTAAAATAGGAAAAATTAGGCTAAGACTTACCCACAATCATGCTAATATGCCTAATTAAATCCTATTTATATTTATACTAATTTTTACCTAAAATACACCTATAATCATGGTATTAAAAAGCCCACATAAGACCCATTAGTACTTAGTTTTCTCAATTTAAATGAGAAAACATGGATTTTCTAGGCCAAAGTTCGTATTAATACCTCTAGGTCCTTCGAAAAATTATCTAGACATGCTCAATATTTCAAAAAATATTAAGAGAATTTTTCGGGTCGTTACAGTTCATTTGTCAAATTACTTAACCATGCATAAGTATAACCTACCTTAGTATTAAAGTTCTACCATGATCAGATTTGTTTCCTAATTCAACTATACCAAATAGCAATATACATTCAATCCATGTGTAGTAATTTTCTGTTCGAATGTATGCAAACCTGTTTTGAGAAATACATTTTGGTTAAGGGAAACTCTTTTTAGGATCAAAGAGATTAAATCTAATTGTATAAGGGTTTAGGAGTGGTTGAGAGTTGAAACAAATCTGGTTCTGAAATATATCAAAGTTTCTGAAACTGTCGAACCAGATCGGTCCAGTGGACCGATCAAGACTCACCCTGATCGGTCACCGTGACCGATCAGGGATCCCTCTGATCAGTCTGGTGACCGATCAGATCAGTTCTGATCAGGGAACTTACTGATTGGTCCAAAAACTCCTCAGTCCAATCAGTCATCCGATCCCCTTTCATCAAAATTGATAAATTATCTAATACTGACATGATCCAAACCTGTGTTTTCATGGACCCCGAATACAAACACAAAAACCTGCGATCCATTCGTCATCTTTTCCACGGTTAATTAATCCGGAAAGTTACAAGGCCTTAACCTTGGTTTTGGCTAAGTTGTGACTTGGATTAATTAACACGACGACGAGACGATCGTTAGAGGGACGAGTCTCTATTCGGATTAAATTTTTAATCTGTAGATATATAGAGGTCTCTCAGATACGACCCTGTGGTTGTCTTAGAAATTGCCAAGCCATGCCCTACAACTGGTATTAGAGCGAGGTTTCCGGTTTTGTGTGTTTAGGATTCGGTTATTTTTCTGCACATTATCATTTACATTATTTTTGCTGGATAATTTTTGGATGTACATAGGCTAACATTGTGTTGCAGGCACTAGATTCCAACTATTATGGCAAATTGTGGTTATGTATGTGATTGATTGTGTGTGATGTATATTAATTGAATCCTCGGGGTTGACGAGGCTAGATAAGTTATTTAATTTTTATAATTAAATATGCCACTTGTTTAGTCAAGCTTTTATTTACTTTTGATCTAGACTACATGTACACTCCTTTGTGGAGTATAGGATCAATGGATGTAAATAAGTAGGCTAGTTATCTCGGCTCGGGGATTCCTTCATGATGGTTTGCGCATGGAAAGGATGGAGTGGACGAGGTGACGACACGACTGGAGGCTCATTGGAGACCAAGGCCATAATAGTTGGAAAAATCTAGGATTTTTTCATTGCACTATTATATTGGTTTATGTGCTTGTTGTGTGTGTGCATGTGAAAAACCTCAAACTTAAATAATTAAGAGGGAGAGGGACCCTAAGGGTCCCATGACCTCCATTACAATCTAACAAGTGATGCGAACAAGCCCGCGCGTTGGCTCTGAGTGCCTTTCTCCATAACGGATAGGATTATTCAGCGGATCATTGGGTTAGAAAATATTATAGGAAATTATTAAAAAACGTGTGTACATCCTCAACGGAATACACATAATTGGAAATAATTTTCTTAGTATCGTGTAATGGCAAACACTTAGATACAAATATTAGTATCCTCCCCAACAGAGTCACTGCTATTATTTGTTGGGCCGAAGAGGACCAACTATTAATTTTACTTGTCAGAAAGTTAGGTTAACAAGATAGTAAAATTAATGGGTAAAACCTCCTCTCACAAATGTAGAATTCATATACTTCCACACTAACGTGGCATGCGAAATTCACGATTTTTTGAGGTGTTGGTTGTTTTTGGAAATTTATTGTTTTGGGGAGTCAATTTATTTTCAAAAACTAAAGTGTGTGATTATTGTGATTCTCAGGTACTTTAAAATGGATATAGACCCACTTGACCTAATTCAAAGAGAAAACCAAATAAATGCCCCTAATAATGATAAGGATTGGGAATTAAACATGGACTTTGTCTCTACTGCAAAGGAACCCAAGTGTGATCTTGCCGAGTTCTGTACCGAAAAGCCTAGCGAGGTTAATACTGAAGAGGAGTTTGAGTATTTTAGGAAATGGTTAGAAGCAGACGAGACGACTGAATGCCATCAAAATCAGGCTTCTTCCATTTCCAGTGATAAAACATCCAAACTCGATGAACTCTTCGGTCAAAGTAATCGAGCCGCTAGGCAGAAGGTAATGAAGAACATGACCACAACCATCTTGGTTGAGGGTATGCCCGTAAGGGAACATGCCCTCAAAATAATGGTTTGGCTGAAGGAGATGGAAATCCTTGGAGCACAGATCGATGGGGAAACCTAGGTCGATCTCATCCTCCAATCTCTACCAGTGAGTTTTGAGAAGTTTCGCCTAAGCTACAATATGGACAAGCGTTCATATTCATGGGCAGAACTTCTGATAGAACTCGAGGCAGCAGAGGCGTTTTCTCTTCAGAGTTCATAGACTTTCGTTGCTCAAGACGCTTCTACTTCTAAACCGAAACGAAAGAAGAAGAAGAAACGTTCTGGGCAAAGAAAGTAGCAGGATTACAGGGACCTCAGGGATGCATGAAGAAGCCGAAAGGCAAGGGCTTTGTGTGTAAGCAGTCAGGACATTGGAAGACGGATTGTCCCCGTCGTCAGAGTTGTTCCACAGGTATATTTTCTTCTTTTGTCGTTGTAACATGTTTAGTAGTGATATCTACTAGTACCTAGTGTGTAGATACGGATGCCACTAATCATGTCTGCATTTTTGTGCAGGGGTTCCAGGAAACCCAATGGCTAGCTGAGGAGGATATTACTGACTACATGGATGGATATGGAGATGACTTTTGCAGTGAGAGTTTTATCTATTCATTTATGTCTTTAGCATAGGATGATATAATTTTGGCTTTATAGAGATTGCCTTTATGTACTTAGTTTTTTGGAAAGAATTTTTTGTTCAACTTCTGGAATAAGATATTTCTATTACTTTTATTTGTTAAAAGTGGAATAGAAGGATTATCTATTAAAGTACATAGATAGACAATTAGCACATAAAACCAAAAGCTCCCATGATGCAATTAGATGTTTAATAGCTTATCATCTTAACTAAAAGTAAGAGAAAGGTTCCTTCCAAGTAGAACCAAACATATATTTTGGCTCTAAGGTTGGTCTTGTTAACCTCTAGTGGGACTCAAAGGTTGGTCAACCAATAAGCCCTTGGGTTCATTGGTAATGGAAGACTTGTCTTCCATGAGATCTTTGACTCTTACTAGGAAGGTAACAAAACCAAATAGGCTTGTTCCAAGCCTAGGGGCATAGAGCCAAAGATATATAGGAATTGGTTCATCCTGATAAGTATATGTCCTTAGTCTATCCAGAATAGAGGTACCCTTGAATACTTTGTTTATTTTATAAACAATTATTTAAAGGATAAAGTACATTTACTTGATGTATTGCAAGACTGAATACTTTGATGAAATCAAAGAATTCATGTCTGATGCAGAAGAAACATCAGAGTAAAAGTATGGTGACATTATAATTAGATCATAATGGAAAGTACCTCTAGAGATAGTTGTAGGACTTACTTATCAGAGATTTGAGATTCGATCCCAATTCATTGCACCTGGTATCCCCAACAGAACGGTGCAACCTATGGAAGGAAGAAGGTCTCTTAAGCTAATAGTTAAGAAGATGGTAAGCCACTTTGAGATTAGCCAGATTTGTTCAAAGGGGTATGTCCTGGATATGACGATGTATATGGTTGATTCTATCTAGGTCAGTAGTCTCTTAAAACCATAGAAATGTAGACTAAGCAGAGGCTTAGTCTAAGGCATGTTCAGATTATGAGTAGATCAGCACATGTGCTAATGAGAGACACTAACAAGTTGGAATCTAGTGCATATGTTCGTAGGCTATCCTAAGGGAACAATAAGGTGGTTTAGTAGTCCTAAGGATCAGAGGATATTCGTTAGGACGAATGTTTGATTCTTAGAAAAAGGACTATGAAATAAACCACAAACCCATGTGTATAAATTATTCTGAGTAAAATTAAATAAGGGGGCATTCTCATCTTAGTACCAACTATACAAGAGGAAATACCACAAGGCACTGCACCTCATGTCATTGAAGATATACAAAGGGTACCTTGTCACAGTGGGAGAGTTGTTACTCAACCTAAAGGTCTCATGTTCTTCGAGAGTCTATGGACTGGGTCCTAAGTGAACATGAACCGGATCCCTAGACCTATGACAAGATCATCCGCTTTGATGAAATAAATCCAGTTATGTGGATTTGTTCAAAGGACGGATGATATTGTATGTGATAGAAATGAAGTGGTATTCTTGTACTATATGTAGATAATATTTTGTTGGTTGACAACAATGATGAAATATTGTCAGACGTAAGGGTATGGTTGTCTACATAATTATGAATGACTTAGGAGAAGTAAGACACATCCTTTGGGATCAAAGATCTAAGGGATCTCCAGACAAGGATGATGTGCTTATCCCAAGTTTCATATAAAACATTGTCCTAGCTCGTTCTAGCATGGATACCTCCAAGGAAAGTTTTGTACTTTTCAGCTTTGGAGCTACTCTATCTAAGAGATGTGTTTAGATTATCAAAGGAGATAGAGTAGGTAATGGCGGTTCTTCTAGCATCGGCTAAAGGAAGTCTCATGTATGCTAAAAACGAGCCCAGATATCTATTGTGCCATGGGCATAGGTAACAGATATCGGAGTAACAAAGGTCAAGGAAATTGGACTGCGGTAAAAGCATGTATTAGTGCCTGAGAAGGACTAAGGACTATATGCTGGTTTACCAGGCAGACTAATCTCCTGTGGGTTATATGGATACAGAATTCCAATCTAAATAGGGGCAAATATAAGTATTCCTCGGGTTTTGTGTTTACTTTTAGGAGGTAGGACCATTGTATAGCAGAGTGTTGCGCAGTGGCTGCGTGATGGACCCTGCTATGAAGGTTGGATATTTAGCAGCCTACGTGGCGGCCAAGATAGCTACATGGTTCAAGAACCTCAAGATGGACTTCGATGTGATTCCTGGTTTGCTCAGAACTATCACATTTGATGTGATTAAAATGGAGCAGTTGCAAACTCGAAGGAATCACGTGTCCATAAGGCGAGTAAATACATACAACACAAGTACCACCCAGAAGAGGAATAATTGTCGTTGCCTAGATTGCATCAGAGGATGATCTAGGTGGATCATTTCACTAAGGCCTTACTAGCGAGAGCTTTTAGGCATGTGAAGGATCTAGAGGTCAGATGTATGACATTTTGAAAACAACAAAGTCATTGAGTATAAGTGGTAGATTGTTAGGATGTATACTAAAAACCTTGCTTTTGGTTAGAATATATTTTCATTTTAAAGAGAATCGCAAAATCACACAGTGTATTTTTATATTAGTATATGCGCAAAATGTCTCATACTTGGCATTGTAGATAACATGGTGCGTGGTGTCGCACAGAAGATCATGTTATCAGGTTCCTTGCAGAAGTATAAGAAAGAGGCTCACAACCGAGATGGAGTTGGACAAACCATCGGGATGGTTGTAGTGCAATTAGGTGTGGTTTGTCTTAACCATAGAATTGCACTAGTGTACTTTATGTGCATTGAATAGGACCAAAAGAGAGGTCATCCAATTTTGTACTGACTTTGTAAATTGTATTAGACCTTGGATTATATTATGGAGTACGATATCTGAATCCCGAAATAATAACGGGCACATGTAGTTAATTAATTATTACTTTGATTTACCAAAGGGCGAGATCTATTTTGTTAGATCAATAGGCCCGGTATGTTGGGTAATAATTTTATCGGTATGGTGTGCCATTGATTATTGACGGAATCTGTGTCTTGGTGAGTCAGGATGATGATGCCCCCTTGGTGAGCTCAAAAGGATCGTCATGTCAAATCTTGTAAGTGGACTATGGTCCGACATGATGAATGTAATGACCCGAAAAATTTTCTTAATATTTTCTTTAAAATAATGAGCATGTCTAGATAATTTTCCGAGGGACCTAGAAATATTAGTACGAACCTTAGCCTAGAAATCCATGATTTTCTCATTTAAATTGAGAAACTAAGTACTAATGAGCCTTATATGGGCTTCCTAGTACCATGATTATTGGTGAATTTTAGGTAGAATTTAATATAAAAATAAATAGATTTTAACTAGGAATATTAGCATGATTATGAGTGAGTTTTAGGGAAATTTTCGAAATAAAATAAAAATAAAATAAAAAAAATGGGTGCATGCACCAAGGATTGAACCTTGGACCTCTTGTACCACCATACATGCACTAACCAATTCACCTAGCAAGGGAGTGCTATGAGGGAATGAAGTGAATTTTTGTTAAGGCTAAAGGAAGTGAAGAGTCACCATGAGAGGAGGCACCATGTTTCTTCACTTGCCCCTCTTCATTGTGTATAAATGAGAGATAACTTAACACCTAAGAGTTATTCCTCTTCTCTTCATCCACCAAGCCCTTTCTCTTCTCCTTCTTCCTCCTTCTAGCCGAACCCCATAGGAGGGGTTTTCCTTGGAAAAAGTTCACAAGAAGTCCTCTCCTTCAAGATCCAAGGTTCTTGTTCAAGGTTACAAAGGCTAGAGGTGGTCAAAAGGCAACAAGGTCTTCATCCTTCTCCCAAATCTAAGGTCTAAAACCAAGATAATCTAAGGTAAGACTCCCTCACCTGTGGTATAATAGCTTTCCTTGAAGTTATCATAATATGAAGTTTATTTGGGATCTTATGTTGGAAAAAAAGGTCATGAACCCTAAACCTAGGGTTTCGGCCACCATGGGTTTTGGGTCCAAGGTGATGTTAAAAATCTCACTTATGCTTTCTAATGTTCTCTTATGATGTATAAAGAATAAAATAGGATTTGGAGAATTTTTGGTGTACCATAATACCCTTTAGGGTTTCGGCCACCACCATGTTTTCATGGTTGGGGTTTAGATCTAACTCTTCAAGCAAGCTTCTTATGTTTCCTCATGTTACAAGGGGATTAATGGTGATTGATATGAATTTTTACAAGCCTTGTGACCCTTGTAGGGTTTCGGCCAAGATGAGAAGTTGGGCTAAAAGTTAGGGTTTACTTCAAGTATGGGTTCCAAAGGCCCCTATGGTATGGTATGGTTGGTGTTTAATGGTTAATTGGGAAGTTTATGAAATGTTTTCCATGTACCCATGGCCTTGTAAGGTTTCGGCCAACCCTAGAAAGTAGGGCTAAAAGTTAGGGTGAACCCTAATCATGAGCCCTAATGGCTTCCTATGGTCTTATGGGTAATGTATGGTTGTTTCTTTTCCTTATGCTACCTTACATGTCATTTGAATGATGGAACTCTCCCTTACATGTTTCGGCCAAGCCATGTAAATGGGGTTTAGGTGGAGTTAGGGTTTGAAGAATGATGGTTTATGGCTCATTATGATGTATATATAAAGGTTCAAGCATGTGGTAGAAATTATGTTACCTATAACCCTAACCTTAAGTACTATGTTTCATGTTGTATGTTCATGTTAGATGCCATGCTTAATAGGGTTTATTCATGAATGTCTTATGTTCTATGCCATGCACTTAGATAGTATGTAGCATGTTTAGAGAAGTCCTACCTATGCATGCTTGTGATGGATGTTGGGACCGGGTGCATGTCGACAAGGATACGATTTCGTAAAATTCAAAATTTTTACGTGCAGCGGAAGAGTTTGCATAAAATAATTTCCTAAATTATTTTAACTTCGTATCTAGCATGCAACCTTACATTGTGTTGACATAATCATAAAATAAAACTTTGCGGAAAAGTAAACAAATTTACCAAGTACCTCTCGTAAATCGAAGTAAGGGACGAGATCCAACCGTAGCGTCCCTTGGAAGCTCCGCCTCTATTCGCGTCCACGCCGAGTTCTCTTCGGGATGACTTTGCAAAGTCACGAGTTTTGTGCCGACGAGAACTACTAGATTCTCGAAAGGCACAACTAGAAGAATAAAAGAAAATAACGGAAGACTAACCAACGAAGTAACGGAATCGAATTCCGGGAAGAGAGGAGTCGCTATCCACTTCTTCTTCTTCGTGTTCGGGTTCTCCTTCTTCATCAATGCTCACGGCAACTTCACCTTCTTGGATTTGGTTGGGCGCCGGCCCTAGAGGAGCTAGGGTGCGCCGGCCCTAAGGGAAGAAGAAGAGGAGGAGAGGAGAGATTAAGAGAGAGAGGGAGAGAGCAATTAATCTCTTGATTAATTGATTGGGAATAAGGGATAGCCTTTGGTTCCTTTATATAGTAGCAACTCCTTTGCTAAGTCTCCCTCTAAACCGAATTAACGGAATTAACGGAATTAGTTATAAGAAATTTATCTTATAAATTTTCTTATTAATTATTCCGTTTAAACCGAGTCTTTATTATAAACTAATTTATAATAAAACTAATTCTTCTTCTCTTTAAATTATGGAATAAATTTTTATAAGAAATTTATAAACTTTCTTATTATGAAAAAATCAATTCATAATTGATTTTATAAAATTAAAATAAACCAATTCATGGATTATTTTAATCTTCCATAAAAGAATAAATTTCTATAAATTTTATTTATATAAATTTCTTTATACAAATTTATTTATCCATAATTTATAAAATAAATCGCACTAGATTTATTTTATTAATTAAACCAAAATTAATTGGTTTTCTCCTCTTATTGTGGCCGGCCACCAAAGGGGGTTTTGACACCCTCTTTGGCCGGCCAAACCAACCCGATCCGCCGCGAATTAAACTCATTTAATTCGCCCAAAAAGCCTTCAAAAGACTTAGCCATTTTTAGCTTCCATTGCGCCTCTGATTAACTCAGATTCGACTTATTTCTCTTGATCGGAAAATCCAATTTTCAACTCGTTTTAAATCCCTCGGATTACTCGTATTGCGTGTGACTAAATAGGCTTTCGATTTATGTTGGCCATCTATAATCAACAAATTATAGAACGATCATGAGTGGCACCTAGTAGTACATCATGACCCCCAATTAATCGAAAGATCAACGGTTTGACCTCAGAAGAAATTATTCTGAAACCCTTCAGCAGCTCTAATGAACCGTGCCCCATTCCCTTCACCACCTTATACCCACTTGGTTCAGGACACGGTCAATGGTGTCAGTCCCCACTAGGCTGACTACGTCACACCTAGCCCAAGTAGTGTCTTTCTCGTCCTTTGGATTTCTAATTACTCTCATGTATTTAAGAGACTCGCACTCTTAACATGATATGCTCTGGCCAGATGCTTTGAGTAACAATCCGACGATAGGCCTGGGTATACATCTCCTCGCAAGGAGTGGTGAATCCTTTGTAGGCTGTTCAAACATCTTCGGGCACTTTGGCTTATACCCGATCATCCTGGGTCCACACCTCCTTGGAGATGCTTGCTTAAGATGTCAAAGTATAAGTCTCCATGACCAAGATGACTTGAACACCGCAAGTCAAAGGAACATCGCACTTAAGCCGCAGTAAGATCTTCATTGACATATCTACATGTAGATTCCCATATGAAGTCTTACAGCTAGTCACTCCAATGAACTAGTTCCCTTAACTAGCATCCATGTTTATCTCCGGACATCCCAATGTCACCAGCTAGTGAGAATCAGCTGAATAGAGAATAACCCATGCTAGTCTCAACAGAATTGATAATGTCCGTATTTATCAATTCATCGACTAGGGATATTTCCAACAATTCACATTTGCACATTTAGAGATAATCACTAGTTGTGATCCCATCACAAATTCTCTTATGCTGTGAATTGTATGGTGGACATTCAGTATATGAGTTTAAGATCCCAATCAAATACAAACATGTATACTCAAATAGTGAATTATCATTTATTAAAATAAATGTTTACAATCATAAGGCGATTGCCTTAGGACACTTCTCTCATATCACTAACAAACTCCCACTTGGCCTAATGCCAATCGCTACGGTATCCAATACCACAGGCTCTAACATGACCCTCAAACTTGCTTTGAGGCAAGGCTTTAGTTAAAGGATCCGCTATATTCCTTTCAGTGGGAACTCTCTCAATTTGGATGTCATTCCTACTTATAATCTCTCTGATCAGATGATAGCGTCGAAGCACGTGTTTGGATCGTTGATGAGACCTTGGTTCCTTCGCTTGTGCAATAGCTCCATTGTTGTCGCAGTAAACCGGCACTGCTTCATCAATGGTTGGAACCACACCAAGTTCTGAGACAAACTTCTTGATCCAAACTGCTACCTTTGCTGCTTCCGAAGCTGCGATATACTCCGCTTCGTGGTAGAATCCGCTACGGTGTCTTGTTTGGAACTCTTCCAACTTACTGCGCCTCCATTTAAAGTAAATACGTATCCAGACTGCGATTTGGAGTCATCCTTATCTGTCTGGAAACTGGCATCTGTATACCCACGTATTACCATATCTCCTTCTCCATATATTAGGAACACATCCTTAGTTCTTCTTAAGTACTTAAGGATTGTCTTTACAGCCGCCCAATGATCCATTCCCGGATCCGACTGGTATCTGCTTGTGACGCTCAAAGCATATGATACATCGGGCCTTGTACATAACATAACATACATGATAGATCCTATTGCGGATGCATAGGGAATCTTATTCATGCAAATCCTCTCGTCTTCTGTGCGCGGACACATAGACTTTGAAAGGTTGATCCCATGCCTGATGGGAAGGTAACCTTTCTTGGATTCCGATATGCTAAACCTTTTTAGCACTCGGTCTATATATGTAGACTGCGAAAGACCAAGCAACCGTTTTGATCTATCTCTATAGATTCTAATCCCAAGGATATAGGTTGCTTCTCCCAGGTCTTTCATGGAGAAAGTTTTGGATAACCAAATCTTAACTATCTGTAAAATTGATATATCGTTTCCTATAAGTAAGATGTCATCGACATATAATACTAGGAATACGACTGCACTCCCACTAACCTTCTTGTACACACAAGGTTCGTCAGGATTTTGTGAGAAATCAAACTTTTTGATTGTCTCATCAAAACGGATGTTCCATCTCCTAGATGCTTGCTTCAGTCCATATATGGATCGTCGAAGCTTGCATACTTTGGTTTTATCAACCGATGTGAAACCTTCAGGTTGTATCATGTATACATCCTCAAGCAGGTTTCCGTTAAGGAAAGCTGTTTTCACATCCATTTGCCATATCTCATAATCATAATGAGCTGCTATGGCTAGGAGCATCCGAATGGATTTAAGCATAGCTACTGGCGAATAGGTTTCGTCATAATCAATTCCTTGCTTCTGACGATATCCTTTTGCCACTAATCTAGCCTTAAAGGTAACTACATTACCTTCCATGTCGGTTTTCTTCTTGAAAACCCACTTACACCCTATGGGCTTAATCCCTTCAGGTGGGTTAACCAAGTCCCATACTTGATTTTCATACATGGAATCCATTTCCGACTTCATGACCTCAAGCCATTTGTCCCTTTCTGAATTTTTCAGAACATCTTCATAACTGATAGGTTCGTCATCACCAATGAGCAACACGTCATTCGATTCACTTACGAGAAATCCGTATCTCTCTGGAATGTTGCGTGTCCTATCAGACCTACGAAGATGTGGTGTAGTTTTAGGTTCAACTGATAGCTCATCACTATGAATTATCGGTTGTGGGCCTAGACTAGGTGTCTCTGTGATGTCTATTGGAGTTTCTTGAACTTCATCAAGTTCAATCCCACTCCCACTGTTTTCTTGTAAAAGAAACTCTTTCTCTAGAAATACAGCATGCCTTGAAACAAACACCTTTTGTTCCAAGGGATGATAGAATTGGTAACCCTTCGTTTCCTTAGGGTATCTCTCTGATATGAGAGAAGTTTTATAAAATAAATCGCACTAGATTTATTTTATTAATTAAACCAAAATTAATTGGTTTTCTCCTCTTTATTGGCCGGCCACCAAAGGGGGTTTTGACACCCTCTTTGGCCGGCCAAACCAACCCGAACCGCCGCGAATTAAACTCATTTAATTCGCCCAAAAAGCCTTCAAAAGACTTAGCCATTTTTAGCTTCCATTGCGCCTCTGACTAACTCAGATTCGACTTATTTCTCTTGATCGGAAAATCCAATTTTCAACTCGTTTTAAATCCCTCGGATTACTTGTAGTGCGTGTGACTAAATAGGCTTTTGATTTATGTTGGCCGTCTATAATTTAACTAATTATAGAACGATCATGAGTGGCACCTAGTAGTACATCATGATCCCCAATTAATCGAAAGATCAACGGTTTGACCTCAGAAGAAATTATTCTGAAACCCTTCAGCAGCTCTAATGAATCGTGCCCCATTCCCTTCACCACCTTATAACCTCTTGGTTCAGGACACGGTCTATGGTGTAAGTCCCCACTAGGCTGACTACGTCACACCTAGCCCAAGTAGTGTCTTTCTCGTCCATTGGATTTCTAATTACTCTCATGTATTTTAGAGACTCGCACTCTAAACATGATATACTCTGGCCAGAGATTTCTGAGTAACAATCCGACGATAGGCTTGGGTATACATCTCCTCGCAAGGAGTGGTGAATCCTTTGTAGGCTGTTCAAACATCTTCGGGCACTTCGGCTTATACCCAATCATCCTGGGTCCACACCTCCTTGGAGATGCTTGCTTAAGATGTTAAAGTATAAGTCTCCATGACCAAGATGACTTGAACACCGCAAGTCAAAGGAACATCGCACTTAAGCTGCAGTAAGAACTTCATTGACATATCTACATGTAGATTCCCATATGAAGTCTTACAGCCAGTCACTCCAATGAACTAGTTCCCTTAACTAGCATCCATGTTTATCTTTGGACATCCCAATGTCACCAGCCAGTGAGAATCAGCTGATTAGAGAATAACCCATGCTAGTCTCAACAGAATTGATAGTGTCCGTTTTTATCAATTCATCGACTAGGGATAATTTCAATACTTCACAATTGCACATTAGAGATAATCACTAGTTGTGATCCCATCACAAATTCTCTTATGCTGTGAGTTGTATTGCGGACATTCAGTAGATGAGTTTAAGATCCCAATCAAATACACAAAACATGTATACTCAAATAGTGAATTATCATTTATTAATATAAATGTTTACATCATAAGGCGATTGCCTTAGGACACTTTTCTCATATTACTAACAAACTCCCACTTGGCCTAATGCCAATCGCTACGGTATCCAATACCATAGGCTCTAACATGTCCCTCAAACTTGTTTTGAGGCAAGGCCTTAGTTAAAGGATCCGCTATATTCCTTTCAGTGGAAACTCTCTCAATTTGTATGTCATTCCTACTTATAATCTCTCTGATCAGATGATAGCGTCGAAGCACGTGTTTGGATCGCTGATGAGACCTTGGTTCCTTTGCTTGTGCAATAGCTCCATTGTTGTCGCAGTAAACTGGCACTGCTTCATCAATGGTTGGAACCTCATCAAGTTTCGAGACAAACTTCTTGATCCAAACTGCTTCGGTGGTAGAATTCGCTACGGTGTCTTGTTTGGAACTTTTCCAACTTATTGCGCCTCCATTCAAAGTAAATACGTATCCAGACTGCGATTTGGAGTCATCCTTATCTGTCTGGAAACTGGCATCTGTATACCCACGTATTACCATATCTCCTTCTTCATATATTAGGAACACATCCTTAGTTCTTCTTAAGTACTTAAGGA
Source organism: Boesenbergia rotunda (assembly GCA_024364735.1). Taxonomy (NCBI): domain Eukaryota; kingdom Viridiplantae; phylum Streptophyta; class Magnoliopsida; order Zingiberales; family Zingiberaceae; genus Boesenbergia; species Boesenbergia rotunda. The sequence continues at coordinate 150,303 of JAGFNQ010002833.1, forward strand.
TTGTCTTTACAGCCGCCCAATGATCCATTCCCGGATCCGACTGGTATCTGCTTGTGACGCTCAAAGCATATGATACATCGGGCCTTGTACATAACATAGCATACATGATAGATCCTATTGCGGATGCATAGGGAATCTTATTCATGCAAATCCTCTCGTCTTCTGTGCGCGGACACATAGACTTTGAAAGGTTGATCCCATGCCTGATGGGAAGGTAACCTTTCTTGGATTCCGACATGCTAAACCTTTTTAGCACTCGGTCTATATATGTAGACTGCGAAAGACCAAGCAACCGTTTTGATCTATCTCTATAGATTCTAATCCCAAGGATATAGGTTGCTTCTCCCAGGTCTTTCATGGAGAAAGTTTTGGACAACCAAATCTTAACTGTCTGTAAAACTGATATATCGTTTCCTATAAGTAAGATGTCATCGACATATAATACTAGGAATACGACTGCACTCCCACTAACCTTCTTGTACACACAAGGTTCGTCAGGATTTTGTGAGAAATCAAACTTTTTGATTGTCTCATCAAAACGGATGTTCCATCTCCTAGATGCTTGCTTCAGTCCATATATGGATCGTCGAAGCTTGCATACTTTGGTTTTATCAACCGATGTGAAACCTTCAGGTTGTATCATGTATACATCCTCAAGCAGGTTTCCGTTAAGGAAAGCTATTTTCACATCCATTTGCCATATCTCATAATCATAATGAGCTGCTATGGCTAGGAGCATCCGAATGGATTTAAGCATAGCTACTGGCGAATAGGTTTCGTCATAATCAATTCCTTGTTTTTGACGATATCCTTTTGCCACTAATCTAGCCTTAAAGGTAACAACATTACCTTCCATGTCGGTTTTCTTCTTGAAAACCCACTTGCACCCTATGGGTTTGATCCCTTCAGGTGGGTTAACCAAGTCCCATACTTGATTTTCATACATGGAATCCATTTCCGACTTCATGGCCTCAAGCCATTTGTCCCTTTCTGAACTTTTCAGAACTTCTTCATAACTGATAGGTCATCATCACCAATGAGCAACACGTCGTTCGATTCACTTACGAGAAATCCGTATCTCTCTGGAATGTTGCGTGTCCTATCAGACCTACGAAGAGGTGGTGTAGTTTTAGGTTCAACTGATAGCTCATCACTATGAGTTCTCGGTTGTGGGTCTAGACTAGGTGTCTCTGTAATGTCTATTGGAGTTTCTTGAACTTCATCAAGCTCAATGCCACTCCCACTGTTTTCTTGTAAAAGAAATTCTTTTTCCAGAAATACAGCATGCCTTGAAACAAACACCTTTTGTTCCAAGGGATGATAGAATTGGTAACCCTTCGTTTCCTTAGGGTATCCAATAAATAGACATTTATCAGACTTTGCATCCAATTTGTCTGATACAACCCGCTTCACATAAGCAGGACAACCCCATATCTTAAGGTGAGTTAAGTGAGGTTTCTTACTATTCCAATCTCATATGGAGTAGTAGAGACTACCTTGGTCGGCACTCTGTTTAGCAAGTAAACAGCTGTCTTAAGTGCATAGCCCCAAAAGGATTTTGGAAGAGTTGCATGATTCATCATCGACCTAACCATGTCCATCAAGGTTCGGTTGTGCCTCTCAGATACACCATTATGCTGTGGTGTATATGGCGGAGTCCATTGGGATAATATCCCATTGTCCCTAAGATAATCTTGAAACTCTTGACTTAAGTATTCTCCACCCCGATCGGATCGAAGTATTTTAATACTTTTGCCAAGTTGTTTCTCTACTTCATTTCTGAATTCTTTGAATTTATCAAAAGCTTCAGATTTGTGTTTCATCAAGAACACATAACCGAATCGTGAGTGATCATCGATAAAGGTGATGAAGTAGTTATAGCCTCCTTGTGCTTGAGTTGACATTGGTCCGCATACATCGGTATGTATTAGACCAAGCAACTCTCCCACTGGATTACCCTTTCCAGGAAAGGGTAATTTGGTCATCTTGCCTTTTAAGCACGATTCACATGTATCAAATGAACCGGGTTCAAATGATTCCAAAATTTCACATCGGTGTAATTCGGTCATGCGTTTCTTACTTATATGGCCAAGACGACAGTGCCACGTGTAGGAGTCTATTCGATTATCTATTCGAGCACGTTTGTTGCTAACTTCGATATTGAAAACGTCACTGGATAAATCTAACGTGTAGATGCCATTGCACAAAGTTCCATTCCCATAAAGAACGCCATTTAAAGTTATGTAACAACAATTGTTACTGAAAGTTAAATGATAACCTTTTTCATTCAAACATGAAATAGATACAATGTTCTTTATTAATGAAGGAACAAAATAACAATTATCCAATTCTAAGATACGTCCGGTAGGGAGCTTCAGCAAATATGTTCCGATGGCAACAGCAGCAATCTTTGCTCCATTTCCAACTCTCAAATTCGCTTCTCCCTTGACGAGTCTTCTTCTATTCCTTAGCCCTTGTATGTCATTACATATATGTGAGCCACACCCAGTATCAAGTACCCAGGTATTTGAGGAAATAGAGTGACATTCAATAACGAGATACCTGAAGAGGATGGGGCATCGGATGCNCAAGTGAAAGCTTGAGAAAGAGAACTCCTCCTTGAAAACTCAAGTTAAGGACCTTAGAGCAGCTTTAGTACGATTCACTTTGGGTTCCAAGGGTCTTGACATGATCCTTAGAAAACAGAAGTCCGTTCTAAATCGATCCGGGTTAGGGTATCGAACCAAGGTTAGACAAAGGTCATACTATGCCGTACTGAATCAATCTAGACCCAAAGTTCAGGTATGGGTACCCAAACTTTGTCTGAGTAACCAAGCTGGACCAAACCAGTATTGGATCCCCAAGGACAAGATTCATATCTTGTCTAATTACTACCGTGGCTTTAGTCCAGGGGGAGCCAACTTAAAAACCATTTTTATAGTTAAATAAATTCTTTTTCTTATTATAAAATTGCATGCTTGCTTGTTTATTTACTTTATGCAATTTACCATGCTTAGACCTAGGACTGGTTAGATTTAGGACTAAACCGATTAACTGAAATTTGAACAACATAGTATTGGGTGGAGGTGAGATGATAGTACGTTGGGGAAGCCATTTTGGCAGAATTAGCCGAAGCTACCGATCCAGACCCAAACTAGTTAGATCAAAATCTTTCAAGGAGTAACTTGAAGATGGATTTTCAATAAAAGGTTTTGTCAAGGAAAGGGTTGATGATCCAATAAGGCTATGGCCAAAGAAGGCCTAGTGCCTCGCCAAGACTTGGAAGCCGATTATTGAAAACCAAATTCACTTTACTATTGTCAGATTTGAATCTAACATAGATTTCAATTAATCCTAGATTCAACCATGTTTCTTTTAAATTTAAAGCATAAAACATAATAAATTGGTTTTAAAATTAATTTAACTTTTCAAAATTAATCATGGTTTTTCAAAATAAACTTCTATTAAAACCTGTCTCACAAAAACCCATAAGGCTAACGTGATTGATAACTATAGATTGGGTGAGACAGACTAGGATGTAAAAATCAATTTAAGCTATCCTTAATTCTAATTGGATCCAAATCAACAAATTCTTTATGTATAGGAACATAAAGATTTGAACCAATGGATGTTGGATAGCGGGTGCTCCAGACACATGACTGGGGACGAATTGAAATCACCAAACTCAAGTTCAAGAACCTAGGCTCAGTAGCATTTGGCAACAATGCTACACTCAAAGTCATTGGGTCAGGTAACATTGAACTCAAATCTGATTTTGTAATTAAAAAGGTACTCTCGGTTGAGAACTTTAAATTTAACTTGCTTAGTATAAGTCAATTATGTGATACTGGCTATGTAGTTACCTTCACTAACTCTGACTGCCTGATTAGAAATTTGCAAAACTCAGAAGTCATGCTTAAGGGCACTAGGAAAAATAACGTTTACACGATAAACCTACCCCTAGTACCTAAATACTTCTTAACTCAGTTAGAAGAATCAAACCTCTGACATAGGAGATTAGGTCACACTAATCTAAGATTAATTTCAAAAATCGCCCAACTGGGTTTAATTAAAGGAATACCAAAAATTAAGAACCATGAAAACATAATATGTGAATCATGCAACTCATGCAACCAAGGTAAACAAACCAAGTCTAATCACAAACAAATTCAATCAGATCTAACTCAAACTACACTTGAGCTCGTGCACCTTGACCTATTTGATTCACATGGAGCCAAGTCACTAATCGGAACCGGTACTGCTTAGTAATTATCGATGATTACTCTAGGTTTACTTGGGTTAGGTTCCGAAAGACTAAGGATGAAACCCTAAATTTGTTTATTGATTTTTGTTAGATAATTGAAAATCAAAATGATACCAAAATCAAAAGACTTAGGAGTGATCACGGGGGAGAGTTTGAGAATCTAAGGTTCGAGGAATTTTGTAGAATAAACGGATATATTCATGAATTTTCGTGTCCTAGAACCCCCCAGCAAAATGGGATAGTCGAACGGAAAAATAGAACCCTACAGGAAGCCGCTAGGACTATGCTCAATGAATTCAACCTAGCTAACCAATTTTGGGCAGAAGCTATAGTACGGCTTGCTATATTCAAAATAGGGTCCTAATTAACAAAAGACATAATAAAACTCCCTATGAATTATACTACCATAGACAACCAAACCTACATTACCTAAGGGTCTTTGGGTGCAAAGTCCATATCCTAAACACCAAGGACTACTTAGGTAAATTCCAATCTAAGTCAACCCCAGGGGTCTTCTTAGGATATTCAACAACCAGTAGGGCCTATAGGGTTTGCAATAAACAAACTAACAAAATTGAAGAAACAACAAACCTAATATTTGATGAGGAAATTAATTCAAAAACTGATAATCCAGATCTAAATCCATCAAATATTGATCATGAAGATAATGAACAAATTGTTGGTGCAAGTTGCATCAATGATGTTCTCCTCTAAGTGTTTTAATTTTTGACAATATACTTAAGTCAGTGATACATTAAACAAGGGAAGGGGAGTCAAGAGAGGAGTAACCAAAGTGAAAGAAAGTCCTAGTAAACCTAGGCAATAAGACCTGCTCGGAAGGTGGGCACGAAGTCCTGATCAAGGATTGGGCACTAATCCTGGCAAAGGGCTGGGCACCAAAGACTTGCTCGGAAGGTGGGCACTAAGTCCTGGTCGAGGACTGGGCAAGAAGACCTGGCCGAGGGTTGGGCACCGAAGTCCTGGACTTAGGGTTTGGCACGAAGTCTTGGTCTGAGGGACTGAGCAACTTAGCCGAGCGATGACTAAGGACAGAAGTAGAGACGAGTTAGGGTTTGTGTTGGGAACGAGATGGCTAGAGAGGGGGGGGTGAATATAGCCAACCACTTTTCTTTGAAGAGCTTAGCAATATTTCTGCACTTAAACTATCAATAGCACAGCGGAAAGAGTAGAAAACAGATTATGCAGAAAATATAATGAAAGCGAAACAAACACAACTAGCAAGATCGCTAACAAGGAGGGTTTACAAGGTTCAGGGATAACTTGCCCCTACTCCTTGGCGTGCCCTTAAGGTGGGCGATCCCTTGATCGTCGGCAGATCAAGCCCCGGTGATCATCGGATATAAAGCAACCTCCTTCTCGGTGGAGAAACCTCTCCACAATGTGTTTCAAACAAGGATATAGGTTAAGCACAAAGAAACAACAAGAAGGATCTTACTCAAACACTTAGCAAGGACTAAAACACAGCAAGCTTCCCTGAGCTCCACCCAGTGGCGATCTCACGCAGAACCCTACTCCGTGTCTTCCCACTGTCGGACTCCAAGCCTCTTGTTTTCTCCTTCAAGCGCTCAAGTATGATGATTGCTTTTCAATAGCTTGCTCAGAATGATTGAAGAACTCAAGAACAGCAAGCTTAATGTGGAGCAAAACAGAACGCAGGAACTCAAGAGCACAAGAATCAAATTGTTACTGAACACTACAACTCTCGTTCCTTTTGTTTCTCCGCTAGGCAACAGATGATCTCATCTCCAGTAGCCTACAGCTGCCTCACTGCCAACGCGCCAGCTACACTGAACCCTAACTGAACTTCCTGAGCTCCCTCAGCCAAGCTTCAGTCAGCAGCTTCAGTCCTGCATCCAGCCGTTGCAACCTGTGTGGAGAAAGGGACAAACCTGCTCTAAGGAAAGCTCTCTTTGACTTCTCCTTGAGTGTTTGAATCCTCCCCTGTCACATGAAACTTACTCAGAGTATTAGAGCAGCAAATCAAATAGCATATCAAATATCAGAGGAAAGTGGCAGCGAATCGGTTGTGTTCAGACGTGATCAGAGCGTCTGACAATGCAATTTGAATTAAAGTGATCGGTCACCGGTCACCGGACCGATCAGAAAGCCTCCTGATCGGTCACCAGACCGATTAGGCTGGTTCCAGACCGATCAGGCTCCGTCCTGATCGATCCCTAACGCTCAATAAGAAATCGCGATTTCTTTGAGATTCTCCTGGACCGATCACCAGACCGATCCCAGGTCGTGGATCGTTCACCGGACCGATCCACCCTTATATTGGGCGATTTTTGAGTTTCGCAGGCTAAGCCTTCTGATCGGTCACCAGACCGATCAGGCAGCCTCCTGATCGGTCAGACCAATCAGATCATGACCAGACCGATCAGGCTAGAGCCTGATCGATCATAGTGAGGAACCTGCGACGCTGGATCGTTCACCAGAACGATCTGCACAGTAAACCTGATCGGTCATCAGACCGATCAGGAGCAGTTCAGCAAGGGAACTCAACCTCACTGCTCGCTCCCTGATCGGTCACCAGACCGATCAGGAGCCAGTCAATGGGTGAAACGGATACTCCTTGATCGGTCACCAGATCGATCAGGAGCAGCACAGTAGGTTCCCAACCTCACTGTGTGCTCCCTGATCGGTCACCCGACCGATCAGTCATCGCTGGATCGGTCACCAGACCGATCCACGAAGGAGCAGCGTGCCAGAATCCCTGATCGATCACCAGACCGATCCAGGGACTCAAACTCAGCCCTCCAAGCTAAGTTTCCATCCATCTTAGCCCTCCAAGCTAAGGATTTTCCATCTAACTCTCCAAGTTGGGAATTTGCACCTAACCCTCCAAGTTAGGACTTTTCACCTAGCCCTCCAAGCTAGGACTTTTCACCTAGCCCTCCAAGCTAGGACTTTTCACCCAACCCTTCTGAGTTAGAACATCATCCAACCTAGCCCTCCAAGCTAGGCACCTGACCCTCCAAGCCAGGACTTTTTCACCTAATTCTCCAGGATGGGAATTTACACCTAACCCTCCAAGTTAGGACTTTTCACCTAGCCCTCCAAGCTAGGACTTTTCACCCAACCTTTCCGAATTAGGACTTTTCCAACACCTAGCCCTCCAAGCTAGGACTTTTCAACACCTAACCCTCCAGGTCAGGACTTTTCAACACCTAGCCCTCCAGACTAGGATTTTCCATCCCATGCCTGATCCCCGACCAGGACTTTAATCATAATCATCATAATCAACCTAAACTAAAATCGATGTCAACACCAAAACAACAATCAGGGCCAGACTGCATCAACAGTTTGGACGTCTCGAGATCCGAGAGTATCGGAGGCTAAGCAAAAGTCCACCCGAAGGACTGGGTGGCAACCAGCTCCTGAAAGGAGTAGGTGAAAGGCGCGTTCTCGGGGGTGGGAACTTGCGTCGGTTCGACCTAGGGTTTCATGGAAATCCGAAGTCCGAACCAAGTCCTTAAGGCTAATATTGTATGTATATTTGCTTTGTGTTTGTGTATCTTGCAGGTACCAAGAACCGGAGACAAAGCAGTCAAGGGGCTGGAAACCAGCCAACCCAGGTGCCCCTATTGATAGGGGCGCCCAAATCAATGAAGAAAACCCAGTTTTGGGTTGAAAGCTTTGAAGCCAGGCACCCAGTATGATCCAGGCGCCCAGCCCAAAGAGTAAAAGATTCAGTTTCGTGAAGTAAGCAGAATAGACTTCCATTTAGGCGCCCGGGATGATACGGACGCCCAAGTTGAAAGCTGTATTTGCTGTTTCGAGTTCGAAACATAGATAAGCCTTCACTCAGGCACCTGGGAGGCCCGGGGCACCCTGGTCAAAGGTTTTATCAGCTGCGGTGAGTTCGGTGCGGGGATAAGGTTTGACCAAGTCTATAGGGGCGCCCCCAACGTATCAGGCGCCTGTATGAAGCCTATAAAAGGGGCTTCGACCCCTCTGCTTCAGACACAACTTTCCAGAGCGATTCTGATCATTCTGACCAACGACTACGCGCTAAAGACGAGGCTCTACAACCGGGAGGCTCCAGGAGGAAGTGCGCGACACTTCGGAGATCCAGATCGGCCGAGTTTCAAATTCGCTTTTGTTCGGGTTGCTTTTATTATTCCGCACTTAGTTTTTCTATATTTGTGCTTGTAATTATCAACTGTAAGATGGGTTTTCTCTGCCTCCAGAAATTTCAGAAAGGAGACCAATAGTGGACTCACGCCGAGTACATAGGCCTTCGACGTACTGACCCAGGGGGGTCGGGAACCAAGTAAATAAATCCCGCGTGTCCTTTGTATTGTTTTTATTCTTTCTGTTTAATTGCAGCTGCACTAACGCTCTGAGTCTAGAAAGATCGAAAAGTCTTGTACGAAGTTTTCAACGAAGTTTTTCACGGTCGATATTCACCCCCCGTCTATCGACGACACCAGTCCTACAAGTGGTATCAGAGCCAGACCACTCTTCACCGGACTAACCGTCGACGGAGCAACGACGCCAGGAGTTGAGGGGGAGCTTAGGGGTGAATCAGGTATAATTTTTTAATGTCTATTTTTAAATTCCATATTATATACTTCACGTGCAGGGAGAGAGGACACTATAAAAGTCAGTGTCCTACTCATAAGAATTGTTCCTCACTAGCGGCAAAGGAGGCACCAGCGCCAGGAGTCCGGAGAGACAAAAGTCACGTACAATGCTTCAATTGCGAGAAATACGGACACTACAAAAATCAGTGTCCGACAAAGGTACGTAAGATTTATGTTCCGAAATTTTTTAAATCTCCTGCATTTTCTTATGTAAATTATTTAGATAATTTTACTGAAAAATTAAATTGTGTAAATAGGCAAATTAATGTCTTGCATGATCAACTAGATAATGTAAACAATAATAAACTATCAAAAATTAACTCTTTAATTATCAATGTCAATAAATTAATCTATAAAATTAATTTTGAAATTAATTTTAATTCAGGAAATAGATCTGATAATTTTACTGTTATTAATCCTGAAATCAGATCTGATAAAATTACTGAAATTAAATATGAAAATCCTTTAGATAATTACGAATTCAAATTTGAAATCCTTTGTATAAATCTGAATTCAAATTTGAAAATCCTTTGTATAAATCTGAATTCAAATTTGAAAATCCTAAGGATAATACTGAATTCAAATTTGAAAATCTTAAGAATAAGACTGAATTCAAATTTGAAAATCTCAAAGATATTTCTGAAGATAACTCTGAAATTGTTGAAAATATCTCTGATATTCTTGAGGATAATAAAGATAAAATTTTTTTAGATAATAATTTAATTATAGATAATGTTAAAGATTATTACAAAACTTTAACTAGTGGCCCATATTACTCCTCCTACTTTGAGGATATTGAAAGATCTAATTTGAGGAGGATATGAAATTTTCTAAGATCAAGGTCATAATTAATAAAGTTCACAATGATTCAAATAAATCAGAATTATTAAAAAAACTTGAAAAGATAAATAAAGAAGAAATAGTAGATGAATCAGATATTTTCGAAATAATGAAGATGATGAAATTAAACTCACAACGGTTGACCAACATAGAAATCTTGAAAATTAAATCAAGATAAACCTCAAAAACTTTGATTAAAATTTAATTAATTTTTAAACCTTAACCTAATCCTTTAGTTTTAAGATCAATTAATTCTGAATTTTAATTAATCCTTAGGTTATTAATTTAAATGTTAATTAATTTGAAATTAATCCTCAATTTAATTTAATCAACTTAAATTAATCACTAATTAACATAAATTAAATTTTAATTAAATTAAATTCAAATTAATTCAATTAAATCTTAATTAAATCAAATTCAAATTTATTCAAATTAATTCAATTAAATCTTAATTAAATCAAATTCAAATTAATTCAATTAAATCTTAATTCAATTAATTCAAATTAATTCAATTAAATCTTAATTAAATCAAATTCAAATTAATTCAAATAAATCTTAATTAAATCAAATTAAAATACATCTAATTAATTCAATTAAATCTTAATTAAATCAAATTCAAATTAATTCAAATTAATTCAATTAAATCTTAATTAAATCAAATTCAAATTAATTCAATTAAACCTTCATTAATTCTTAATTAATCAACCCTTAGTTAATTCAATTGATTCAAATTAATTCAATCCTTAATTAATTTAAATTAACTTAATTAATCCTTAATTAACTCAATTCCAATTAATTCTTAAATAACCTAAACTTGAACTAAAATAAAATCTTACCCAAACCACAACAATTAATTTAATAAAATTAAATATGTTAAAGTGGGTTGACATATTCGCGGGTTCACACGACATGTATCAAATCGGAAATTTGATATATTTTTAGAAACTTAAATAAAATGATTTGAATTGCTTGACTCATGCATAACTGTCATGTCATGCATATGCAATTTTCTTAAAATATATGTCATGTCATTCACGTTTAAGTTTTTTGCATAAATTAGAACGGTTATAGATAAAAAGAATAATTGAAACTTGAACAACCTAGTATTGGGTGGATGTGAGATGATAGTACATTAGGGTCATCTTGGCGGAACTAGCCGAAGCTACCGATCCAAGACCCAAACTAGTTAGATCAAAATCTTTCAAGAAGTAACTTGAAGATGAATTTTCAATAAAAGGCTTTGTCAAGGAAAGGGTTGATGATCCAATAAGGCTACGACCAAAGAAGGCCTAGTGCCTCGCCAAGACCTGGAAGCCAATTACTGAAAATCAAATTCATTTTACTATTGTCAGATTTGAATTTAACACAAGCTTCAATTAAATCTTAGATTTAATAATAAATTAAGAAAAATGAATCAAACATCTCACAATAAACCCATAAGGCAACCATACTTGCTGTATTGAGACATCTAAAATGGGTGAGATGTTAAGGACTAATTAATTGAAAATTATTTTTCAAAATTGTTAGAATATTTTTCTAAAAATATATTTTCAAAATAGTGCTTCAACATAATAATATTTTTATGGAATTCATGCTTGTCTGATTGGATATATATTATATGTTTTCAAAAATTATATCTTTGTAAAAATTGTTTGACTCACGAAATTAGACACACGCCTCTTAGGATAACACTAAAATTCCTTAAGACACTTAGATAGAGTCAAACGGTGTTGGATGCAGGGGGAGTGTTTTATTCTTTTCGTTAAAAATAGTTTTCGAAAACTGTGCCTTAATCTCTATCACATGTGCATACTGGTTTCAAAACTTATCTACCTGAAAATTATCATTCTTTTGATTTTGATAAACCCTAAAGACACAGAGGAAGGTACACTTAATGATCTACAAGGACTCCGAGGATGTGTCAAATTTAGGAGGAGTCTAAGTCAAAAGAAAATTCTTTGATAAGTTTTTGTTGGCAATTATTTTTGAAATTGTTAAATAATTCTTTTTGATCTGAACCAAATCCTAAAGACTCAGAGGAAGAGTACATGTGGTCAACAAGCTTCCCAGGACTGGATCAAGTTTAGGGGGAGGTCAAATTAAAAGAATTATTTAATAACATGTTTTCATGAACTATATCTTCAAAATCTTGCTGAAAATTATAAGTCTTTCAAAATACTATGATTCTATTTTTCAGAATTTTTGTGGATTATGAAATTGTTTTTGAAATAATATTTACTTGGGTTGGAGAATTTCCAGGATACATAGGAAAATATCCTTGTAGTTAACAAGGTTTCCTAGGATTGTGTTAAACTGGAAGATAAACCAAGTCAAGTACAATATTGTGTCTTCAAAAAGTTCATACATTTTTTAAAATGTACTAGCATAGATTTTCAAAGTACTATCATTTTTTTATCAAAATTCTGTTTAAAAATAATATTTACTTGAGTTTGATGAATTTCCAGGACACTTAGGAAAATGTCCTTGTAGTTAACAAGGTTTCCTAGGATTGTGTCAGACTGGAAAAGAAATCTAGTCAAGTAAAATGTCATGTTTTCAAAACGCATAATCTCTTTTCAAAAAAGTACTTCTATTTTTCAAAAGTTAATATTTTTCAAACCAGTACTTATACTTTCCAAAATTGCAAATTTTTTTAAAAAATCCATAATATTTTTCGAAGTACTTATATTTTTTCAAATTCATAATATTTTTCAAAAGTACTTACACTTTTCAAAGCTTAAATTTTGTTCAAAAGTACTTGCATTCTTGAAAAAACTTTTCTAAAATTTTCCTAAGGAAAATTTTTCAGATCAAACATTTTCTTACAAGTACAAAATATTTTTCAAAATTGCACAATACTTTTCAAAATGAATTTATTCTGGAAATTTAAGTACTTAGTATTACTATGCTTTCAAAAATTTATACTAAGTATTTTTCAAAAGAACAAAATATTTCTGTTGTTGGTGCAAGTATTCTTGGTTTTTTTTATGTATGACAAAGGGGGAGAGATGTGCTTATGTTAGAAGTTTTTTTGGTGTCTTCCAGAAGGATAAATGAAAATCAAAATATTATTTTCAAAAAGGGAGAGTGAGCTTATGTTAGAAAGTATTTTTCTCCCAAAGATAAAAATGTAGTTTCAAAACTTATATCATGTTTTATTTTTTTCCCCAAGGATAGTAAGTTAGCCCTTTCAACCAATCTAACTTAAGATATTGTCAAACATCAAAAAGGGGGAGATTGTTGGTGCAGGTTGCATCAGTGATGCCCTCCTCTAAGTGTTTTAATGTTTGACAATATACTTAAGTCAGTGATACATTAAACAAGGGAAGGGGAGTCAAGAGAGGAGTAACCAAATTGAAAGAAAGTCCTAGTAAACCTAGGCAATAAGACCTACTCGGAAGGTGGGCACGAAGTCCTGATCAAGGATTGGGCACTAAGTCCTAGCAAAGGGCTGGGCACCGAAGACTTGCTCGGAAGGTGGGCACTAAGTCCTGGTCGAGGACTGGGCAAGAAGACCTGGCCGAGGGTTGGGCACCGAAGTCCTGGTCGAGGACTGGGCAAGAAGACATGGCCGAGGGTTGGGCACCGAAGTCCTGGACTTAGGGTTTGGGCACGAAGTCTTAGTCCGAGGGACTGAGCAACTTAGCTGAGCGATGACTAAGGACAGAAGTAGAGACGGGTCAGGGTTTGAACGTCTCGAAATTCGAGAGTATAGGAGGCTAAGCAAAAGTCCACCCGAAGGACTGGGTGGCAACCAGCTCCTGAAAGGAGTAGGTGAAAGGCGCGTTCTCGGGGGTGGGAACTTGCGTCGATTCGACCTAGGGTTTCATGGAAATCTGAAGTCCAAACCAAGTCCTTAAGGCTAATATTGTATGTATATTTGCTTTGTGTTTGTGTATCTTGTAGGTACCAAGAACCGGAGACAAAGCAGGCAAGGGGCTGGAAACCAGCCAACCCAGGCACCCCTATTGATGGGGGCACCCAGATCAATGAAGAAAACCCAGTTTTGGGTTGAAAGCTTTGAAGCTAGGCACCCAGTATGATCCAGGCACCCAACCCAAAGAGTAAAAGATGTAGTTCGTGAAGTAAGCAGAATAGACTTCCATTCAAGCGCCCGGGATGATACGGGCGCCCAAGTTGAAAGTTGTATTTGCTGTTTCGAGTTTGAAATACAGATAAGCCTTCACTTAGGCGCCTGGGAGGTCCGAGGCACCCTGGTCAAAGGTTTTATCAGCTGCGGCGAGTTCAGCGCGGGGATAAGGTTTGACCAAGTCTATAGGGGCGCCCCCAACGTATCAGGCGCTCGTATGAAGCCTATAAAAGGGGCTTCGACCCCTCTGCTTCAGACACAAATTTCCAGAGCGATTCTAATCATTATGATCGACGACAATGTGCTAAAGACGAGGCTCTACGTCCAGGAGGCTCCAGGAGGAAGTGCGCGGTACTTCGGAGATCCAGATCGACCGAGTTTCAAATTCGCTTTTGTTCGGTTTGCTTTTATTATTCCGCACTTAGTTTATCTATATTTGTGCTTGTAATTATCAACTGTAAGATAGGTTTTCTCCGCCTCCGGAAATTCTAGAAAGGAGACCAATAGTGGACTCACGCCGAGGACATAGACCTTGGACGTACTGACCCAGGGGGGTCGGGAATCAAGTAAATAAATCCCGCGTGTCATTTGTATTGCTTTTATTCTTTCTGTTTATTTTCCGCTGCACTAACGCTCTGAGTCTAGAAAGATTGAAAAGTCTTGTACGAAGTTTTCAATGAAGTTTTTCACGGTCAATATTCACCCCCCCCTCTATCGACGGCACTGGTCCTACACAAATTATTGAACCATCAATTGAACCTCTAATTGAACTAACTATTGAACCAACTACTGAGTCAATGGAACCAATAATTGAACCAACCCAAGTAGTTGAACCAAATACTGAACCAAAACTTCCAGCCATACCTGAGGCTGAACCATGTAATTGAAGAACTAAGAAACCCAGACTCAGTCACTCAACTGATCAAATTGTGGGTGATCCAACCTTAGGAGTCAGAACTAGGTCTTCCTATAGAAATCTTAGTCAGATTGCACTGATTTCGAAAATCGAACCTAAGACTATAGAGGAAGCCTTACCTGATCCTGATTGGGTCATAGCAATACAAGAGGAGTTAGCCCAATTTGAAAGGAACTAAGTCTGGGAACTAGTACCTAAACCTGAGGGCAAATCCATTATTGACACTAAGTGGGTTTTTAGGAATAAGCTAAATGACCAAGGGGAAATAGTTAGAAATAAAGCCTGCTTAGTAGCCAAAGGGTTCAGTCAAGTTGAAGGGTTAGACTATGACGAAACCTATGCCCCAGTAGTTAGACTTGAGTCTATTAGAATGTTGCTAGCCTTTGCAGCCCACAAAAGTTTTAAACTCTACCAAATGGATGTAAAGTCAGCTTTTCTGAATGGGTTTATTAGAGAAGAAGTCTATGTAGGATAACCCCCCGGCTTTGAGGATTTAGAAAAGCCTGACTGTGTGTACAGACTCAATAAGGCACTGTATGGACTAAAACAAGCACCTAGTGCATGGTATGAACGCCTATCAACCTACCTCATTTCTAAGGGATTTAAACAAGGACAAATTGACTCGACTCTGTTTATTAAGACCTTAGAAAAAGACATCTTTATTGCCCAAATCTACGTTGACGATATAATTTTTGGATCCACTAACTCAAATTTCTTAAAAGAATTTGTGAAAATAATGGAAAACGAATTCGAAATGAGCTTAGTTGGTGAGCTCAACTTCTTTTTAGGATTACAAATTAAACAAACTAGGGATGGAAATTATGTCCATTAATCCAAATATGTTAAGCAATTAATAAAGAAATTTAAAATGGATAACTCCAAAAGCATAAGTACCCCATGGCCACAAATGTAAAAATAGATAGTGACCCTGATGGTAAGCCTGTAGACCTTAACCTATATAGAAGTATGATTGGTAGTCTACTTTATCTTACAGCCAGCAGACTTGATATCCTTTTTGCTGTAGGAATGTGTGCTAGATACCAAACATGTGCTAAGGAAAAGCACTTAGCAGCCCTAAAAAGAATACTTAGATACATCAAGGGCACCCTAAATGTAGGGATTTGGTATCCTAGGATCTCAACTTTTGACCTGTCAGGATACTCGGATTTTGTCTATGCTGGTTGCAAACTAGATAGAAAGAGTACAAGTGGAAGCTGCCAACTTTTAGGAAACAGTCTAGTAAGTTGGTGCTGCAGAAAACAACACTGCGTAGCTCTATCCACAACCGAAGCTGAGTATGTTGCTTTAGGAGAATGTGTAGCACAAATCTTATGGATGATGCACACTCTTAAGGACTTCCATCTTGACTACAACAAGTCTACATTGATAATATAAGTTCAATTAACCTAACTAAGAACCCAATCCAACACTCTAGAACTAAACACATAGAAGTTAAACACCACTTCGTAAGAGATCATGTAGCCAGGGGTGAGATAGTCCTTAAGCATGTAGACTCAAAATTCAACTTAGCTGATATATTCACCAAACCCTTACCTGAGTCTGAATTCAGCTCACTAAGAAGGCAGTTAGGGTTATGCTTGGTAGAATAGGACTGCTCTAATTATGTTTCTTTTCAAAAACTTGGTATCATTTTTTTAATCATTTCTTATTTAATTTGAAAAATCATTTATATTTATTTAAAATGATTTTTCGACTTAGTTTTTTATTCAAAACTTACCCCCTTCAAAACTAGGACTTTTTCGCAAATGGACTTATCCTATGCCCTAACCCTAGAACTGCATACACCTATAGATCTAGAAGCCAGCATCTCACAAGCACCCTAGGGTACTTTTGATTGATAACCTAGACTGGGTTGAGTTGCTTAGGTCTTTGCCTTGATTCAAGATGCTTTAAGTCAGTGCATCTGCAGTACTTGGGGCACCAAATACCAATTAAACAGTAATCAGGTTAAGTGTCAAGCTTAGAAAATCTAACTTGATCAGATCACTTAACTTGACTAACCCTAGCGAAAGCTGCTGTTTATAACAGTTAGTAAGTAGCTGACTGGGTTAGACTGGACCCGAAAGAAGAAATTCAAATTGATTTGGTCCAGTTTAAACTTAGAATTGGTTCAGTACAACACCTTACTTTGATTACTCATTTTTCTTGCTATATTTTTTGATATATGGCAAAGGGGGAGAGATTGGAAAGGAGAGAAAAGAAGGTTTTAAAATTTAATTTAATTTTTCAAATTAAATCTTTTTTCCAAAAACTTTTATCTCCTTTTTCAAAAATTAAAGTTCTCTAAGTACTTAAGTTCTTTTTGAAAAGTTAATTTGTTTGTTGTTTTCAAAATTAATCTAAGTACTTAATCTGAAAATTTTCTGGAAAATTTTTCTAAGTTATAAATTCAAAATTATGGTTGAAAATTTTTCTAAGTATGAAAACTGCTTGAAAATTTTTTAAATGTTAAAACTTCAAAATCAATTTAGAAAATTTTTCTAAAGTGTAAAAACTAAGTGTTTCGAAAATTCTTCCTTAACTCAAAAGTGTTTTCAAAAATTATTTTTAAGTACTTACTCTAAAAAAAATTTTCTGGTGGAAAATTTTGTAAGTGTTAACTTCAAAAATGTGTTGAAAATTTTCTATGTGCTAAATATGGTGAAAAATTTTCTAAGTGTCCAACTCAAAATATTTTAGAAAATTTTTTCTAACTTAAAAAATCCCGTTTTGAAAAATTTCTAAGTATTGAAAACCTGAAAAAATTCTCAACAAAGACTTAGAAACTTTTTCAAAAACCCCACGAATGTTTGAAAAACTCAGGGGGAGATTTCTTCCAGGGGAGGAAATTAAAACTGATACTTTACCTATTTTTCTGTTTAACTTAACTTTTTGAACCGGGTTGCCATAAATCAAAAAGAGGGAGATTGTTGGTGCAGGCAGCACCTAAGTCGAACCTGGGTTTTGATAATGGCAAAGGGTTCAAGAGTTAAGATGTTATTGTGTTCTAATTTTGTTTACTAAGTGTGCAGGAAGAAGTCCTGGTCAAGGACTGGGCAAGAAGACCTGACCGGAAGTCGGGTAAAGAAGTCCTGGTCGAGGACTGGGCACGAAGTCCTGGCAAGGGGCTGGGCACCGAAGACCTGACCGGAAATTGGGCACGAAGACCTGGTCAGGTGGATCGGGAAAAAGTCCAACCGGAGGAGCCGGTTGGCAAAAGGTAAACTCTCCTGAGAGGAGTAGGTGAGGACGTGTTCCCCGTCGAGAGAACAGTAGGCATCGGTTTGACCTAGGGTTCTATTTGGGAGACCCGAAGTCAGAACCAAGACAGCTACGACTGTAATTACTACTTATCATGTTTTTGGGACTAACCTTATTTGCAGGGTCGAAGGCCTGATCATCTGCAAGTGAAGGTTCTTCACTGGGCCTAGGCGCCCGAATGGAGTCAGGCGCCCGAGTGGGCTCAGGCGCCCGTAAGGATACGGGCGCCCAAGGGTGAAGGCAAAAACCAAAAACCAGCTGCGAAGCCATTGAACAAAGGAGGATCAGGCGCCCGTGAGCTCACGGGCGCCCCCATCAGCTCAGGCGCCCAAGAGGGGAGGATAAGCGCTGACCGAGCCCGCGGATAAGGATTTTCGGATCGAAGGGCACGTGTCAGGCGCCCCCAAGCCATCAAGCGCCCAAGAGGGGAGGATAAGCACTGACCGAGCCCGCGGATAAGGATTTCCGGATCGAAGGGCACGTGTTAGGCACCGCCAAGCCATCAGGCGCCCGATGGAGTACTATAAAAGGGGCTCGACCCCAAGGCTTCAAAAACATAACTTTCTAACGCTCCAAAGCTTTTCGTTTAAGCGCTCTGCTCCAGCAAACTCCGACTTCGAGATTCCAGCGCCAACGACGACCCTCTGCTCCGAAGTACGATCCACATCGGGCGTCGGTAACGAAAACTGTAGTTCTTTTCATTTACAGCAATAATTCTGTACTCAATTTGTAAAACTGCTTTGCGCTATGATAGTATTGCCCAAAGTAAACGGTCAAGGACCGTGGGCCTTGGAGTTGGAGCCGACCGTGATTCCGAACCAAGTAAAAATCTTGTGTTCCTGTGTTATTATTTTATTTCCGCTGCGCATTTTCTCTTTCCTTAATCCGAAAAAGATTTTAACGATTTTCACCCCCCCTCTATCGTTTTTCTTGATCCAACAGAGAGGGGGGGGGAGTGAATAGCCAGAACCTCAAACCATTCGCTTTCTTTCAACTTTCTGTCTGTTATCAGGGTTAGCAGCGGAAACGAACACAGACAGAAAGATAGATAACAAAGAACAAACTGAAATAAACAGAACACACAAACCAATCGCTAAGACGAAGATGTACAAGGTTTGGGGATAACTTGCCCCTACTCCTTGGCGTGCCCGTGAGTTGGGTGATCCCTTGATCGTCGGCAGATCAAGCCTCGGTGAACCTGGATATCAAATGCCTCCTTCTCGGTGGAGAAACCTCTCCACAACAAGTCTCCAGATGATACAAGTTTAGCTCACGAGACAATAGAAGGAATCGCTCACAAGTATGTAGCAGGAACACTTAAGCACGAAGCTATACAGAGAGCTCAACCCCACAGCGAAAACTTCACTCATTTTTCTGTCTATTATCGCTCCTCTGCATCTCCTCTTCTTCTTAAGCTCCTGCTCACCATCGCCAGCTCTATCAGCACCCACTGAGCCACAGCCTGACCCACTGACTCCACTGAGCACTCAGTCCACTGAAGACCTCTTCAGCTGAGTCTCCGTCTGTCGCCAGTCGCGCCAGGAAGAAGCCGTTGAAACCTGAAAACAGAATACATACAAACCTGCCACGGTGAAAGTCGCCATTGACTCTTCTCCTTGGTTTATATCATCCCTGTCTAACCTGCACACTCATCAGAAGCTTAGCAAAGCATATCAAACAATATCAGCAAGGTAGCAGAGAAAACGTAGAGAAAAACAGACGCGATTAGAAGTCTGACAGCGATTTCAAATTAAAGTTCAGTCACTGATCGGTCACCGGACCGATCAGTGATGACCCTGATCAGTCACCAGACCGATCAGTGAATGCCCTGAACGATCAGGCTCTAGCCTAATCTGTCCACAGCGAGAATAGAGGATCGCGGATTGACCCTGATCGGTCACCAGACCGATCCAGAAGCTTGCTTGCCACACCCCGCAGGAAATACACTCCTGATCGGTCACCTGACCGATCAGGGTGTGCCCTGATCGGTCTGGTGACAGATCTGGTCACTCCCTGACCGATCAGGAGCTATCCTGATCGATCAGGGTAAGGAATGTTGGGACAATTTGATCGGTCAAGCGTCCGAGCCCAGTTTCTCACAGAAACCTACTGACCTCTCCCTGATCGTTCACCAGAACGATCAGAAACCCAGTATAAGCATTCTGTTCTCTCCCTGATCATTCACCAGAACGATCAGGAGCTGAATAGAAGCATTTGACTCTCCCTCTGATCGTTCACCAGAACGATCAGACTTCTCTGGATCGGTCACCAGACCGATCCACAATAGGGAGTTCGTGCCAACTCCCTGATCGATCTCCAGACCGATCCAGCTCCGTCCAAATCAGCCCTTAGTCCAGAGAACAGGCTCCCTAGCCTTCTCTGACTCGTGCTCAGTCCCCCGGACCAAGACTCCGTGCCCAGCTTCACTCATCGGGACTTCATTCAACCTAGCTTCACTCACTAGGACCTGGCTTCACTCACCAGGGTTTCGGTCACCTAGCTTCACTTGCTAGGACCCGACTTCACTCACCGGGATTTCAATCACCTGGCTTCACTCACCAGGACCCGGCTTCACTCACCGGGATTTCAGTCACCTGGCTTCACTCACCAGGACCCGGCTTCACTCACTGGGATTTCAATCACCTGGCTTCACTCACCAGGACCTGGCTTCACTCACCGGGATTTCGTGCCCAGTCCCCGACCAGGACTTAATCCGAATTCACTCAACCAAACTTAAATCGGTGTCAACACCAAAACAACAATCGGGCCAGACTGCATCAACAAAATAAATTCACAATTAAATCTATTCCCAAACCCAAGTTTGATACGAAATCCAAAACAATCTAATTTGTTCAAATTATCCTTGGCATAAAGTCCTAGTTTTGATCTCTCCTTGATGTGTCTTCTCATCCTCAAGCTCAATGCATCCCTAACATTAATTTATATGCCATCTAGACATTAAAAACCAATTTCCATGCAATATAGTCTCATTTTCATCTTTTCATCCATAAAACTCCCTTTTATGTGCCAACCCCCTAGGATTAAGACTCAAGTGAGTTTTCCAAATCCTTTGGCACATTCCACAATCCATCTAGTCACCTAGGAGAAATCCTCCCGAGATCCATTGACCATGGATCCCATTTTAACTTCTAGAGCTCCCCCTTGAGCTCTTAGCCTTAGTCACCTCCCTAGGTGACTTATCCACAATGGTAAGACCACACCGGTGTACCTCCGGTGCTTCTTGACCTACAACCCTAGCCTTCTTGACTTTATATACTTTTTTCTTGACTAAATCCTTCTTCTTTCCTTTAATTTGTCTTTCCTTACCATTTTTGACCTTCCCTTTGCTATAATCATATGGTATCCTTGCATATGACTTTCTAGTATCATTTGATCTCCTAGATTGATATCCTAGACCCGGCCTATCATTTTCGAGGTGTTGACTCCTTGACACCATGTCTAAGCCCCTAGATCCACTAGTGAGTCTATCTAGGGTTTTCTCCAATTTATCAAGTCTTGCCCTCAAGCCTTGATTTTCCCTTTCTAAGTTCTTCACCTTAGTATCCCCATGCCCACTTTGGACATTCCTAGACCTACCCATTTGCCTAGGCATGTGTCTCCCTTTCTTAGGGTTAATGCCTTGGTCCTTAGGTCTAAAAGTTCTAGATTGATCATGATACGTGGATTCCTTAGAATTTTGGCATGCAATAGTAACTTTATTTTTATCATGATACTTGAAACCAAAATTCTGCATAGGCATGCAATTTTCATTATTTCTAGCACACATAGGAAAATTTGAAACATTCTTAAAGTTAGGGTTTACCTCCTTTACCCTTGTAGCTCCTCTTTGATGTGAGCTTTTCTTCTTTTCTTCTTTTTCCCATCTCCTCAAATGTTCCAATTTCTTGAGCTCTCCTTTTCTTGGACATTTGGTGTGATAATGCCCTAGCTCTCCACATGTGAAGCATCTAATGTGCTTTTCTCCTTCTTTTCCTTACAACCCATGTTAGATTTTAAAAGAATGGACTCGGGTTTAGGGTTTACCTCCTTTTTACCTAATGGACACTTGTCCTTGTAGTGTCCCCTCTTGTTGCATCCAAAGCAAATGATGTGGTCTTTGGTCCTTGCTTTGGTGGAGGTTGAGGCTTCTTCTCGCTCCGGTATTGAAAAGGGTCTCTCCTCCCCCTCAATTCTTAAAGTGGAGACCTCTTCTTCTTCCCTTGATGAAGTGGATGATCTTTTACTTTCTTGAGCCACTTCACATGAAGAGATGGACAATTCTTTTTCTTCTTTCTCTTCTTCTTCGGATGTTGAACTCTTTTCTTCATCCGATTGGTCCTTCTCCTCTTCTTGGACCATTGAACTCATTTTCTTGGGCTCTTCCACTACTTTAGCTTGTGTAGGGTTTTCATGGAATGCTATCATCTTGTTCCATAACTCATGTGCACTTTGATATTCACCTACACCACTAATTACATTATTAGGCAAAATATTAACTAAAATTGAAATTAGCGTTTCGTTTGCCTTTGCTTGTGCTTGTTGCTCCTTATTCCAATGCTTATCCCGTGCTTATCCCGTGCCTTTACCGTTTTGTTTGCTTTTCCCCGTGCTTATCCTTTGGAACTTCAAATGGTTCTTCAAGCGCAATCATGTAGTTCCAATTGATGCCAAACCACGTCTTCGTCCGCATCCTCCAATAGTCGAAATCCTCACGATCATAGGGAGGTGGAACATTGATGTCATCACCCAACTTTTCTTCAATCGTCATCTCCTCTAGCTTTTTGCTCTCTCGGCAGTTAGATCGTAGATGAGAGAACCTTCGCTCTAATAGCACTTGTTAGGATCTTACCGTGAAGCTAGAGGGGGGTGAATAGCTTTTGTTCAATTTTCTACCTACAACGTTAGCATGTGCAAGCAAAAATAATAATACAAAACAAAAACAACGCTAACACCAACCGTTTACGTGGTTCGGAGATGAAACTCCTACTCCATGGCTGTCCGTAAGGTGAACGATCCTGATCCTTCGGTGGATGATTCCCCGGAGCACCTCCGACTAGCTCTTGTCGCTCCTTGTGGGTGGAGAAACCTCGCCACAACCTTGGACAATCACTGAGCAACACTAGGCTACTAACAAGCTCTAACCAAGCAAGTTTCGCCAAGGAGAAATAGTCTTAAACGAGCTCCCTTAAATAGAGCTCGAGGCTGAATATGACCGTTACCAGTCGACTAGTCCAGCACCAGTCGACTGGTCTATTCTGAATTCGAATATCACCGCCTGACCTATCGAATTCTGAGACCAGTCGACTGATCTTTTTGTGAACCCTATCAGTCGACTGGTCCCACACCAGTCGACTGGTCCACTGCCTAAATCTTGGGTTACCCTTCCCGAGTACATTTCTCTCAGCACTCGAACCTCACAACTTAGCCCACCCCGAGTACAATTCCCTCAGCACTCGGAACCTCACGATCTGGTTGACTCCTCATCCAGCAGCCTCGATCTGTTGCCTTCGCGCCCTCTTCGTCTTCGGCTCCCGTCCCTCAGATGCGCACACAAGCCCTCGGCTTGCCTCCATGCCATCCTTCACGCATGCCTCAAAGTTCGCGTCCCTCGGCTCATCGTTCCTGCTCTAGCAGCCTCGATCTGTTGCCTTCAAGCCCTCTTCGACTTTGGCCCTCATCTCTCAGATGCACATACAAGCCCTCGCCTTGCCTCCATGCCATCCTTCACGTACGCCTCGAAGTCCGCTTCCCTCGGCTCATCGTCCCTGCTTTGTCCATGGTCCCTCAGGTGCGCACACAAGCCTACGGCTTGCCTCCATGCCACCCTTCACCGTACCTGAAGACATCCAACCAAGTCTATGTATATCATGCAAACCTGGACACTCACATACACATATTAGATCAACATGAAACTCTAACTTAATCATATTGACACACACATCAAAACACATGATCCTCCAGATTATACTTGGGTCGATTGCCCCAATATCTTTCTCTCTCTCTTCTAACGATCCTACAATATCAACAATTAGCAAAAAAAACCTAGTTAATGATATGTATTACAACTGTTAACAAAATGAATACATATTAGATACTCAAAAATACACTTCATCTAGATATTGGTAAAAAAGGTAAACTGAATTAGACATGGAAGTAGAGTATAAGCTTGATAAAAAAAAATCAAGGAACTAATTGAGTAATCTGGATCATTTTCTATAGATAATGATTCATGCACGAAGATAATCCAAAGAAATCAAACAAGAGACCACCTAAAATTAAAGGGATTTTGCTTGTTATGGAGGATCAACTGTAGAGCATAGTGGCAACGGCGTCGATGAAACAGTAATGGCGTTGAGCCATCGACGAAGTGAAGAGGTGACAAAGATGTGGGCAATGGCTTGAGGAGAGGAAGAAATGATGAGATCTCTTTGAAATTAGGGTTTTTGGTTTGAAGAGATTATGTTGAGGAGGATTGGAGGAGGTCATGTGAGATCGTGGATGAAAAGGAAAGGTTCAACTGATTTTTTTTAATGGCACTTTTGTGACAATGTCCAATAAGTTGAAAAAATCACAAATGTACCTTTTATATATATTAGTGGAATTTTTTGGAGCAAGGGGGTAGTTCCGCACACCCTCGCGCCCCCGCCAGTGGTTACACTTCATGCACATGTTTAAATGTTGTTAACTTTGAAAATTGACACGAAATGGAGGAAAATTGACGCTAATAAGGTTTTATCAGTAATTCAAATCTATTGGTAATAGTTACCAATCGATTAGAGATCATGTGATTTCTCACGGAAAGGATCGAAATTGGTTAGAGAAGTCGACAATCGATTACAGGTTTCTGTGGTTTACCATACAATGGTTTCTAATTGATTGAATCAATTGATTATGAGTAATATTTGCGAGCACAAAACATCATTGAATCGATCATGGTAATTGATTCAGTCTGACCAATTAATTGGTGTAATCGATTGATCCTAAATTTCATGAGCGCAGAATCGATCACGGTGATCGATTCAGTTATACCAATTAATTGACTAATCGATTAGTGTTGTTTTACCCCAAATCATAGAACCACTTTGAATCGATGAGCTAATCGATAAATCCTACTAATCTATTGGTGAAACTCTCTAATCGATTGGTAGGCGCGAAATTATAATCCTATGCCTCAAACTAATCGATTCATTTCTTCTTTCTCCCCCAACCCAAGCCCTCCCTAAAAATCGCTGTATGTGTCGCTCGGTGTCCTTCATCTCTGACGATTTCTTCAACTTTATCTCAACCTAGTGGTCATCCTAGTAAGCCCTCAACTAGGTGTTTATGTGAGTGTTTCTACCATTTCTTTCTTCCCGTTCTCAATTTTGCTTCCTCACGTGTCCATAGATTTAGGTTTTGGATTATGGTTAGGGGTGTAAATGAGTCAAGCCACTCGTGAGTTATTCGGATCTCGGTTAAATAAAAAATTCATTCATGTTCATTCAGTTATGTTAACGAGTCGAGCTTGAGCCCAATTTCGAGCTCGAAAACATTATCAAGCCGACCTAGAGCTTAGCAGTATTTGGTTCGTGAGATCGCGAATATGTTCATTTAGTGACTCATTTATTATATATATATATATATATATATATATATATCATAAATAATAAGTATAATAATATAGTATTAATTATTATAGCTAATTATCTTAAACGAGCTTGAACTAAGCTCGTTTAATTTTTAAACAAGTTTTTATCGAGCCAAACTCGAGCCGAGCTCGAGCTTAAGAACTAAAGCTCGAATCAAACTCGAGTTGAGATCGAGCTTAGAGATAACGAACCGAGCCTAAACTCGAGCCTCATATTGTTCGGCTCGGCTCGGTTCGATTACACCCCTAATTACGGTGTTTCTTCGGTGACAGATACTTGCCCTTTCTACTTACTCAGCAATGGCGCAACCAAAGTAATACCCTAACGCTAGTTTTTATTTGGCTATTTCATTCTTCTTGTCACAATACTAATCGTTTGTATGTTGCATTTCATTCATGCATCATTCATCATGTTATTTTCGTGTTCGTGCATTATTGGTACATCCATTATTCCTTGCCCTTAGAAAGAAATTCAAACAAGTTGGGTCTGGTGAGGTACATCTCACCCTACACCACCAACGAACTCTCGTTTTCCCAATATCGCTCACTAACATTCATTTAACACTAACAAGTTCAAACTCATTGTAGCTCAGTTGATTGATCCACAATTCTTCAATGATTAGTGTTTAGATGTCATCAGGCTTATTGAACATTATAACTTGGAGTTCATTGTTCATTGTGAACATGACAGTAATGAGACGTTAGTGTTGGAGTTCTACAATAACATGTATCCTATTGAATTTACCATGCAGTATTGCACCCACATTGTTAAATGCAATTTAGACTTTACTCCTAAGATCTTCCAAGAATTATTAGGCTATCGCTGTTGGATATCATGTGAATGGGAAGGGAGGTGTGGAGGAAAGAAGCTTCTTGGTGAGTGGGACATTAGTCCCACATTGGGAGTTTCTAGTGAATGGAAAGGGAGGTGGAGAATAAAGAGACTCCATTGTGAGTGGGGCTTTAGTCCCACATTGGGAGTTTTAAGGCATAATTATTGGTTTATATTGTTTCACAAGCATGTTAGTTGTGAACAAATGCAAGTGGAGAGGCTCTCTCTAACGCGTGGGTGCGCAGGGGGGTGCAAATCCAGGGCTCGGATTTGTACTGAACCAAGTGAACTCGTGTGCGTGCATGACTTGCATGTGTCGAATGTCCAATCGGTCGGGGTAAAATTTGTCCAAGCAGATGAACCAACATTTTGTCAAATTTTTTGCTCAAATATAACTGATGCGTTAACTTTATCAGTAACCCCCGGACGTTTAGATCTGGGCGGTTAATTGGCAGTAAATGACGTTAATTCGGTCATTGATTACTGGGGTGTCTGAGCCTATATAAAGAGGTTGTGACCGAGAGCAAAAGATATAAAGAGAAGAAATTATCTTCCACCTCCTTCCCGAGCTCCCTTCATAGCGTCCGGGTACTTCCTCAGTTTGCCACGAGCAATGAGTGCTCCGTTGTGCCCGTAGTCTTGCTGTTGTATCCTAAGAGACAGACGCCCATCGGAGCCTCGAAGCACCGTCGGAGGAGGACAAATCTATTTCAAGGAAACTGCGCTGCGCAGGCCACAGCAACTTCTTGGTCGGGAGACGTCCAACTACTGCTCGGGAGCTCGGGAGATACTGGTCGGGAGATTCTGCTCGAGAATTCCAACTCAGAAAGTCTGCTCGGGAGACTGCAGTCTACATAACTCTGCTCGGGAGACTGCAGTCTACATAACAGGCAGCTCGGGCCACTCAACAGATAAGTTGAAAATTATGTATTTCAATTTATTTCTTGTTCACTCTCAGGAAAAAGAGAGCATTTCCTCCAACACGCCAATCCTCTAGCGAGTTTGTGCTCTATCCTACCATTCCTGAGTTTTTGCCTCCACCTTTTGAGAATATATCTATTGCTTCCATGCATGAGTATTTCTACGGGCGATCTCGTCCTGATAGACATAGTCCAAATATCAACACCTTTTCTTCCCTTGAGACTTTAGCCAAGAACAATGCCCTATTCAAAGTCATTATCAACTGCATTTTACCTATTTTATCTTAGTTATTAGCTACCATTCGATCATCCCATCTCTTTCAAGTTATATGCCTTCCATCATACTGTTGGCATCAATGTAGTTTTAAACATGTTTCATTGCATTATTCACTTTACTAAACTAGTCCTTGGTACCATTCATATGTTGTTTGGTCATATTATCACGACATGGTTAGTGGGCATTGATGATTCACGCTACAAGTTGCAGTCGATGTAGAAGAAGTACTCTAGGGTTTTGGGTTGAACCTTGTCTTTATGCCACATCAAGCCCCCATGTCGATCACCTCAGATGGATTGATGGTCGTGGTTTGGGTGAGGGGTCGAGGTAGCGACCATGAGTTGCGAGGCATGACCAGCTAGAGCTCCGGAGGTAGCAGATCAAGATGATGATGTTGCATATGATGTGTATGGTGAGTTGAGCATGGATCACACCCGTGATATGGCTAAGATAAGCATGGAGCTTGCGACTATTGGGCGCCGACGGATTGATCTTTAGATGAGTGTTACTTCTTTGACTGATCTAGTGCTCTCATAGATGTTGGGCCATCCTCCTCCTTAGCCTCCTCCTCCAGTGATTGTTGTTATTCCAATTGTTGTTGATCCTCTGGATGTTGCTGACCCTTTGATGGATACTGATCCTTCAGTTGGTGATGATATAATTGAGTTTGATGTGCTTATTTGATATGTGTTGTCAACACTTACTGTATGGTTGTTTTTAGTTTCTATGAAATATTTTGATGGGTTGTAACTACTATTCATATGTGATATATCATATGTGTCATTTTTATGGGTTTATGTTTTGGAGGAGGTGTGCTTCATCTTGTTTTGTTTTTTTATAAGGAGGTGTGCCCCATTGATTGATTGCCTGCTTGCATGATACGTAGGGGTGTACCCTATCGTTCCATAGGGGGAGGGGTGCCCCTTCTTTGATTATGTATTTATTTTTGTGAATTATAAGGATATGTTCTTTATCTTTTGAGTGTGTGTATTGAGGGGGAGTTTCCTTTCATTATCATTTTGATATTTGGCAAAGGAGTGGAATTATTATATTTAAGTTAATGTTTGTTATGACGTAATCTTTTCGTGATTGTTTCATTCTTGTTGATTATGATTTGATATTACAATATTTTTGCCTATTGTATTGATATATATGTTTCATGCTTATTAATTACGATTTGATATACAATTTTTATGCCTATTGCATTGATATCATCTTGTTAGTATTATGATATATTAGAAATTAGCTAAACTTAAATAAATTATCAAACATCAAAGAGAGAGAGACTGTTGATACAATCATGCTTGGGATGAGAAATTTCAATAATTAACAATTATTTAAGTTTAGGTTAATACATTGGATCTAACTTGAGTTACAAGTTTGCAGGACAAGAGATCGTCCAAGAAAGTCGAGGATTGGATTCTTGGCAAGAAGAAGTCCTTGTTGGTCAGAAGATTAGATGCAAGGCAAGAGAAGTCCAAGAAGATTGTGTTGGATCGAGAAACACGATAGAGGGGGGGTGAATATCGTGAAAACGTTTCGGATTAAGGAAAAGAGAATACACAGCGGAATTATAACATACACACAAAGAATGCAAGTAGTTTTACTTGGTTCAGAGTCGCGGTCGGCTCCTACTCCAAGGCCCACGGTCCTTGACCGTTTACTGCAGGCAATTCTATATTCGCGCAAAGGTTTACAGAGTATAATACAGAAATATTACAGTAAATAAATGACTACACTTTTTCGTTATCGACGCCCGGTGTAGATTGTACTTCGGAGCAGAGGGTCGTCAACGGCGCTAGAATCCCGAGATCGGAGTTTGCCGGAGCAGAGCGCTTGAACGAAGAGCTTAGAGGCGTTGGAAAATTGTTGTTGTGAAGCCTTGGGGTCGAGCCCCTTTTATAGTGCTCCTGGGGGTGCCTGGGACGTCGGGGGCGCCTGACACGTGCCTTCAGATCCGAGAGCCTCTATCCGAAGCTTGGTCAGCGCTTATCCCCTACGAATCGGCTCTGGAGCTAACGGGGGTGCCCGGGACGTTGGGGGTGCCTTGCTTGACTTGGTCCGCTGGCTTCATACTGATTTTGCTTCGATTGCTTTGACCTTGGGCGCCCGGGGCCTCCGAGGTGCCCTGCCCAAGGCTGTTTCGAAGCACTTCTTGCTTCCTTGTTTTGTCTTTGACCTTGGGCGCCCGGGACCTCCCGGCGCCTGGCCCAGCTGCCTACCCCTCTCCTTTGGGGCGTTCTGAGTTGCAGAAACACATTCTCTTGGTCCCTGCATTCAAGGTTAGTTCCAAAACAACAAGGCAAGAATATTAGTTGATTTCTACAGCCGTAGCTATCTTGGTTCTGACTTAGGATCTCCCAAATGGAACCCTAGGTCGAACCGACGCCTACTGTTCCCTCGACGGGGAACGCGCCCTCACCCACTCCTCTCAGGAGAGTTTACCTTTTGCCAACCTGCTCCTCCGGTTGGACTTTTGCCTAGCGGCCCTTTGCCAGGTGCCTAGCAGCCCTTCGCCAGGTCTTCGATACCCAGCAGCCCTTCGCCAGGTGCCTAGTTGCCCTTCGCCAGGTCTTTGGTACCTAGCAGTCCTTCGCCAGGTGCCTAGCAGCCCTTCGTCAGGTCTTCGATTTCCTAGCAGCCCTTCGCCAAGTACCTAGCAACCCTTCACCAGGTCTTAGGGTTTCGATGCTTAGCATTCCTTCACTAGGTGCCTAGCAACCCTTTGCCAAGACTTCTTTCTGCACACTCAGTGAGTACATTAGACCAAAATAACATCTTAACTCTTGAACCCTTTGCCATTATCAAAACCCAGGTTCGACTTAGGTGCTGCCTGCACCAACAGATTGAGGACCAGATTCTTGGCAAGAAGAACTCCAAAAAGGTCGAGGACCGGATGGTTGGAAAAGCTAGAAATACAAGTAGATCGTGAGATCAGATGCAAGGGTAAATCAAGACCCGGAGATGAGGAAGTTCCAAGCAAAAAGTCTAGGAAACAGAACATTCATCTAGCATGAGGTAATTGGTTTTGAGTGGAAATGTGCTTGAGGATTGAAACATCCTAACTTTAGGTGTACCAATCGATTATCACAAATTGCCAATCAATTGGTGATCAAACTCGAGCACACAAAAGCATTTCAAATTGATCAACCAATCAATTATGAATTGTCTAATCGATTGGTGTAAACGATTAGGAGTTGCCTTCGCAAATATAGAATCTTCTCTAATAGATTGGTGTGATCAATTAGGGGTTTTCTTCGTGAACACAGAAGTTTCTATAATCTATCAACCAATCGATTAGGCATTAGTGCAATGGATTGGTGTTTTCTTTACGAATACAAAAGCTTCTATAATCGATTAGTGCAAACGATTAGGGGTTTTATTCGTGAATACAAAGCTTCCCTAATCGATTGGTGAAATCAATTATGGGTTTTTCTTCACGAACATAGAAGCAATTCAAATTGATTCACTATCAATTAGGGCATTGCAAATCAATCAGTGTAATCGATTGGAGAGTGCTCTTTGAGAAACAAAAAACTCCCAAATCGATAAGTCTATCGATTAGGACTTATTAATTGATTGGATCAATTGATTGAGATGTCAAATCAATTAGTTGGAACTATAAGTTGATTAGGATTCAAAATAGAATAATCTTAATCGTTGATTTGAAGTCAATGACCATTAAATGGATATTGTAATCAATTGGGGGTTTTGCCAATTGATCAATGGTGATCAAAAAGCAGAAAAACGACTCGATTCTGAAGGGTGTTTAAGATGAAACTTAGGGAATAATAAGACACAACTGTTCCATTGATATTCTTCTACATCTCAGTGCCAAGCTCTCATATGCAAGATCTTCAAGTAATCAAGAGAAGGAGAACCAAGTCAAAACCTTGTAATGTTTCTTTGCTTCTTCTCTACTATTGCTATTCCATTTGGGAGTTTTGTAATCTCACTATAAAAAGTTTCTCCACCTTCAAAAAAGAGACATTAATAGTGGATCCGTGAGTGTGAGCAGATGACCCTTAGATCAGTCACCTTAAGGAGGTGAATATCAAGTAAAATGTAAGTATCAGCATTGTAGTGTATCTTCACTTCAAGTTTTCGTTGCAACGTTAAGTTTGAATAAACGAAGCGAGCTATTCATCCCCCCCCCCCTCCCCCTCCCCCTCCCTTTAGCTCTCACGGTCCAACACTCTACCCGTGAAGGTAAACTCATGGACTTTTTCTAAACACAAGTACTTCGGCCCACAACCGCCCAGCCTAAGTTTTCCATCAAATTCAACATCACCACATGCCTCAGTAAATGATTGAACCTCGAAGCTCTTAAGTATCCATATTGTGCCTTGTAGATGTGTCGTGCCTTGGGCATAATTATTATTATGTAAAAGGTGAAATCTGTCACCCTAGAGGGCCTCACAATTGCCCCACATTATTGAGAGAGAATAAATTAGGTACCGAGCAGTCATCCATGTGTGAGGATATTTCTATGATTTTTTATCGAAATTCAACTCTTGCTCAATTATGCAAATCTACAACATAGTTATCAGTTAGGCTACATCCCGAAACACTATTATTGGCAGCAAAAGATGAAACCATTGTTGGTGTTGCAAGGTTGCAAACATAGTCCCACATTGAAACACATGAGAAAAATCATAGGCTTATAAGGAAAAAAGATATCTCCATTATATCGATGGATCTGATCTATGATGACACCCGGTAAAGTTAAAAGCTCATCAACTTTTGGAAAAATAGGTAAACTGGCTATTTGACACTCTACATCCTTAAAAGATCATAACACGTCGGGTGTGAATGGAATGGTAATCCCTTGTACCATTGGCTCGTATACATCGTTCTGGGCACTAGTAGATGTAAGGTTGGCATAGAATTCCTTACATAAGTCAAAATTGATGAAATGCTGACAATAGACCAATTGTTCCAACCCAAAAATGCAATGATTTCAATAATGTGGGGGGTGATATCCTGGAAATATGATTTGTTGAGGTAGCGGCAATTCATTAAAATGAAAGTCGCACTCGCAAAAACTTTCCGACACTCCTCAGAGTGAAACCGAGGTCCCTCCTGACCTTGGTGAGACGACCCCTCACCCCTTTAAATGACTTTTTCTTGTTATCTTTGACCTTTGCTTTGCTATAGTCATATGACACCTTCCTATATGATTTTTCACTAGCCTTTGACCTAATATGTCTATATCCTAGACCCGGTCTCCTATTGTAATGGTTTTGACTTCTTGACACCATGCCTACTTCCTTGGATCCCTTAATGAGTCTATCTAGGTTCTTTTCTAATTTATCAAGCTTTGCTCTCAAAGCTTGATTTTCCCTTTCTAGGCTCTCAACCTTAGTATCACAATGTTTATTTTGATCATTCCTAAATCTACCCATTTGTCTAGGCATATGTCTCCCTTTCTTAGGGTTAATGTCTTGGTCCTTAGGTTTAAAAGTTCTAGATCTATCATGACCCATGGGTTTCTTAGAATTTTGGCAGTCAATAGTAACTTTATTTCTATCATGATACTTGAAACCAAAATTACGCATAGGCAAACAATTTTCATTATTCTTAGCATGCATAGGGAAATTTGAAACGTTCTTAAAGTTAGGAATTGCCTCCCTTACCCTTGGAGCTCCCCCTTGATGTGAGCTTTTCTTCTTTTTCTCTTTTTCCCATTTTTTTAAATGCTCCATTTTCTTGAGCTCTCCTTTTCTTGGACACTTGGTGAGATAATGGTCTAACTCCCCACAAGTGTAGCACCTAATGTGCTTCTTCTCTTTCTTTTCCCTACAACCCACATTAGATTTTAAATGAATGGACCCAGGTTTAGTGTTTACCTCCTTTTTACCTCGTGGACACTGAAGGATCGATGTAGGCGTGCAGAGGGGGGGGTGAATGCACTTTCACGGATCGTTTTGATCTCTACAGAGTTGTTAGCGCAGCGGAAATAATATGTAAAAGGAATAAACAATGCTAACAAGAAATCTTTTACTTGGTATCCACCCAGATGGGTGACTAGTCCAAGGATCCACGCCGCGAGCACCACTTTTCACTATCGAAAAGTCTCCTTGAGGTGGAGAAACCTTTACAGCAGAATCTTCCTCTTTACAAATGTAGAAATATGATGAAGGAAGCAAAAATCACTCTACAATTTGGCAGCACTTCGTTACTGTACGGAACCGTACGTGCACGTGTAACGAGGAGCTCCTTTTATAGGTGAAAAGGACAGATTCGCAGTCTGTCCAGACCCGCACCAGTCGACTGCCCCGAGGGCAGTCGACTGGCCCGGCATTAAATGTCGGCCAACGGCTAGCCAACAGCTAGCCAACGGCTAGCCAACAGCTAGCCAATGGCTAGTTTTGGGGTATACCAGTCGACTACCCCAAGGCCAGTCGAATGGTCCGAAGCTGCGAACTTTCTGTGGGTTTTGGCAGTCGACTGCCTCTGGGCCAGTCAACTGCCCTGCCTCCCAGCTCAGCTCCAGCCACTCCGGACCTTCTCCTTCGCGTATGCCTTCAGGTCTGCTCCCTTGGTTCGCCCTTTGAAGTCCTCTTCCTCTGGCTATCGTCCCTCGGATGCGCACGCAAGCCTTCCCTTGGCTTGCCTCCATGCGACCCTTTACGTGTGCCCTTTGAAGTCCACTTCCCG
Organism: Boesenbergia rotunda; assembly: GCA_024364735.1. Classification (NCBI taxonomy): domain Eukaryota; kingdom Viridiplantae; phylum Streptophyta; class Magnoliopsida; order Zingiberales; family Zingiberaceae; genus Boesenbergia; species Boesenbergia rotunda. The sequence continues at coordinate 184,600 of JAGFNQ010002833.1, forward strand.
GCTTGCCCTTGGAGCTCTCCTCCCTTGGCTCTCGTCCCTCGGATAGGTCCACCAAGTGTGATTCTCCAAGTCCTGCAAACTCAATCACACAAATCAAATACAACATAACACTCTAACTTTAAACCTATTCACCCACACATCAAAACCATGATCTTCCAATCATTTAAGGGTCGATTTCCTCAACAGACACTTATCCTTGTAGTGTCCCTTCTTGTTGCATCCAAAGCATATGATGTGGTCTTTGGTTCTTGCTTTGGTGGAGGTAGGAGCTTCTTAGCTTGCTCCGGTATTGAAGTGGGTCTCTCCTCCCCCTCAATCCTTGAGGTGGAGACTGTTGGATCGAGAAACACGATAGAGGGGGGGGGGTGAATATCGTGAAAACTTTTTCGAATAAGACTTAAGAGAAAATACACAACGAAATTAAAAACAAACACGAGGAACACAAGTATTTTTTACTTGGTTTGGAGTCGCGGTCGGCTCCTACTCCAAGGCCCACAGTCCTTGACCATTTACTGTTGGCAATTCTATAATAGCGCAAAGATTTACAGAATTTTGATACAATACTAGTGCAGTAAATAAACGAGTACACTTTTCATTACCGATGCCCGGTGTGGATCACACTTCAGAGCAGAGGGTCGTCGTCGGCGCTGGAATGTCGAGATCGGAGTTTGCCGGAGCAGAGCGCTTGAACGAAAAGCGTAGAGGCGTTGGAAAATTGTGTTACTGAAGCCTAGGGGTCGAGCCCCTTTTATAGTGCTCCTGGGGCACCTGATTCGCCGGGGGTGCCTGACACGTGCCTTCAGATCGGATGTAACGCCCGTCTCTTTTTTTTCCACACCTTACGGTGAGGCGAGAGATAGCGTTACGCTAAGATACATATAGGCACATGAATATCGTAATGCAGCGGAATAATTTAAAACTTTTATACTTACATGCACCTAACACTTGAATCTCGTAGACATGTCTTATACTATCATTCCTAAACATAGCGACATGGTAACTTAGCATGTTAACATCATACATAACATCATGATATAAAAATCACATAAAGTATCCATAAGCAACATAGGTAGTAAGTTATTCTTCAGACATAACTATCATAAGTATAGCATGAAACTTAAAAAGACAGTGTAAAACATAAGCCATGAGACATAGTATAAATATGAGAATCTTTTTCCTTTTTCTTTTCCTTGCCATGTCACTCCCACACACACACTCTTGCCCCTCCTACTACTTCCCTTAATATCCTCTTGCTTGATCTGCGGTATAAGACAATAAAACTATAAGCACATAGGCTTAGTAAGACCCTTCCCTACTCACTAAAATCATACGTCACATAAAATATAAGCATAGAAACATTTAACATGACATGATTCTTAACATAAAACGTAAGCGTATGAAACATTTAACATGGCATGATTCTTAGCATAAAACATAAACATAATAAACATTCGACATGTCATGGTTCTTAATCATAAAACATAAACATAATGAATATTTAACATGGCATGGTTCTTAATCATAAAACATGAACATAATAAACATGGTTCTTAATCATAAAACATGAACATAATAAACATGTAACATGGCATGGTTCTTAATCATAAAACATAAACATAATAAACATTTATTAACATGGATGCATAATATGAATGGATGCGTGAGTCAAATGCATATAATATATGGATGCTTATTTGAAAATCATACTTATAAATACTTAAATATAATCATCACATCATGGGGGCCCTGGCTTGTACCACATACATACATCATATGCGCGCATCCCTAAGTAAATACGCGGTAGCTAATCTCGACCTACTAGGGTAAGGACAACTACGGTAGTCCCAGAACCGTGGGCAGCTTCATCGGTAGTCCAGAACCGTGGACAGCTTCATCGGTAGTCCAGAACCGTGGACAGCTTCATCGGTAGTCCAGAACTGTGGACCTTACTTAGGTCCGGTACAAGCCCATTCATAAAGTAAAATAGTTTCACATGCTTCTTTCATTCATAGAACATACATGGCATAATTAAAGACATAAACAGGATCCTATTACATGGGGCATGATATAAAGCATACTTAACATTTCATCATTCATACTTAATGCATAACATCATCATTATGCCTCGAAGGCATGAACCTTATCTTCATTCATCATTTTCGTTCATAAGACATGACATACATACATAATTATGTCCTGAGGTATAAACATCATCTTAGTTCATAAAGCTCGCATGATCACGGTACCTCAGGTAAGCATGCATTACATACATGGTACATATCACATATCATATATGATCATGGTATCTATCATAAAACATGCATGGGTAAGATTCATATGAACATGATACATACCATCTAGGTTCATAACATTCAACATAAACATGAATAAGTTTACATAACTATCTTATACATATGTCCAAAGTATTTATCCTAACGCATGCATACTTCTACCCACCTCACGACTGTGTTCATAACATATGGTGGGAGACATTCATAAATAAATCCTACTAGAGCATGATACATAACATAACATACAGGGTCATAATGCATGACATATAAACTTAGGGTTTGGACATTACCAAAGACCATACAACATCCTTGAACCTATTCACATACAATACATACACTACCATAGAAAGTCATTAGAACCCTTGATTGGAGTTAACCCTAACTCCTAGCCCTACATCTTGGTCTTGGCCGAAACCCTATAAGGTCACAAGCACATGGGAGGATTCATAGAACTCCCAATTAACATCTAATACCATATAAATAATACCATAGGAGCCATTAGAACCCATGATTAGAGTTAACCCTAGCTCTTAGCCCTATTTTATGTCTTGGCCGAAACTTGCAAGGGGCACAAGGGCATGTAAAATTTATACAATTCACCATTAACATCCCTTGTATATTAAGGAACCATAAGGAACATGCTTGGAGTGTTAGATCTAGTCCTAACCATGAACCCATGGTGGTGGCCGAAAGTTACCAAGGGCCTTTGGTGCTTCAAAAATTCCACCACTCACCATACCCTCTTTATTTATCTTAAGGAAACATTAGGAAACATGAATGAGGTTTTAACATCATCCTAACTCTAAAACCTACCTTGGCCGAAAGTTGTAGGGGTCAAGTTCATGGTTTTCCCAACATGGAACCCAACAAAACTTTGTATCATGATAACCATCAAGGAAAAACCATTATACCATAGGTGAGGGAGTCTTACCTTGGTTTATTTTGATTATAACCTTAAATAGAGAAGCAAAAAAGAGAACCTCCTTGACCTTAGACCACCCCTAGTCCTTGTAGTCTTGTAGGAAGCCCTTTGATCTTGAAGAATAAGTCTTCTTGTGAAGCTTCTCCAAGGGGAAACCCCTCTGTAGGTTTTCAGCTAGAAGGAGGAAGAAGAGGGAGAGAAGGAGCTTTGGTGGAAGAAGAAAACAATAACTTAAGTGATAAGTTGTCTCTTCCCTTCCCCTCTCTTTTATACTAAGTGAAGGGGGCAAATGAAGGGGCATGGTGCCTCTTCTCATGGTGACCCTTCACCTCCATAAACCTTAACTAAAATCCTCTCCATTCCCTAATAGCACTCCCTTGCTAGGTGAATTGGTTAGTACATGCATGGTGATACACTAGGTCCAAGGTTCAATCCTTGGTGCATGCATTTCTTTTTATTACTTTTATAATTATTTTTGCCAAGGCCCATATAAGAGCCCACTAAGACTCATGTTAATATTTCTAATTAAAATCTATTTTCATTCATGATAAAATTTTTATCTAAGGTCCCTTAATAGCCATGGTATTAGAAGGGCCCATGTAAGATACATTATTACTTAGCTTCTTAATCTATATGCATGGGAAAATCATGGATAATCATGCTAAGGTTCATACTAGTATCCCCATGCTCCTTGAGACTCTATCTAGTCATGATCAATATTTCTAAAGAAAATATTGAAAAAAAATTTTCGGGTCGTTACATCGGAGAAACCTCATTCGCAGCTCGGTCAGCGTTTATCCCTTTATAATCGGCCTTGGAGCTGACTGGGGCGCCCGGGACCTCCCGGGCGCCCAGCTTGACTTGGTCCGCTGGCTTCGTGGCTGATTTTGCTTCGACTCCTCTTTGGCTTTGACCTTGGGCGCCCGAGACCTCCTGGGTGCCTAGCCCAGTGTTGTTTCGAAGTGATTCTTGCTTAACTGCTTGTTTGGCTTTGACCTTGGGCGCCCGGGACCTCCCGGGCGCCTAGCCCAGCTGCATGCCCCTCTCCTTTGGAGTGTTCTGAGTTGCAAAAATACACTCCTTCGGTCCCTGCATCCAAGGTTAGTTCCACAACAAACAAGGCAAGAATATTAGTCCATTTGTACAGCCGTAGCTGTCTTGGTTCTGACTTCGGGTCTCCTAAATGGAACCCTAGGTCGAACCGACGCCTACTGTTCCCTCGACGGGGAACGCATCCTCACCTACTCCTCTCATAAGAATTTACCTTTTGCCTACCGACTCCTCCGGTTGGACTTTTGCCCGATCAACCTAACCAGGTCTTCGTGCCCAGTCCTCGACCAGGACTTCGTGCCCACCTTCAGAGCAGGTCTTCGGTGCCCAGCCCCTTGCCAGGACTTCATGCCCAGTCCTCAACCAGGACTTAGTGCCCACCTTCCGAGCAGGTCTTCGGTGCTCAACCCCTTGACCAGGTCTTCTTTGCCCAGCCCTTTGCCAGGACTTCTTGCCCAGTGTGCCTAGGGCTTCTTTCCTGCACACTTAGTAAACACATTAGATAACAATAACATCTTAACTCTTGAACCCTTTGCCATTATCAAAACCCAGGTTTGACTTAGGTGTTGCCTGCACCAACAATCTCCCCCTTTTTGATTTATAGCAACTCGGTTCAAAAAGTTAAGTTAACCATAAGTAGTAAAAAAAAATTACTTTCCTCTCCCTGGAAGAAATCTCCCCCTAAGTTTTTCAAAAGTTCGTGGGGTTTTTGAAAAAGTTTCTAAGTCTTTAAAGTGCAACGTTTTTCAGGTTTTAATACTTAGAAAATTTTTAATAAAAGGTTTTAAGTTAGAAAGCATTTTCCAACAAAAATATTTTGAGTTAGGCACTTGAAAAATTTTCAGGAGAATTTGAAATTTACACTTAGAAAATTTCAACCAAAGATTTAGACTAATTTTTGAAAGCAAGTAATTTCGAAAATAACTTTCAAAATACTTAGTTTTTGCATTTTAGAAAATTTTCTAAACTTATTCTGAAGTTTTAACACTTAGAAAATTTTCAAGCAGTTTTAAATACTTAGAAATATTTTTCAAACAGTTTAAAATACTTAGAAAATTTTTTAAATAGTTTAAGTACTTAGAAAATTAACCTTCAAATGAAGCTTAAGTACTTAAGGAATTCTACTTTTTGAAAAAGGAGATAAGGTTTTGAAAAAAATTTACTTAAAAAATAAATTTTGAAACCTTCTTTTCTTTCCTTTCCAATCTCTCCCCCTTTGCCATACATCAAAAAATATAGCAAAAAAAAATATAGCATTGAAACTGAGTAATCAAGGTAAGATGTTGTACTGAACCAATTCTTAAATTTAAACTGGACCAAATCAATTTGAATTTCTGCTTTCGGGTTCTGTCTAACCCAATTAGCTACTTACTAACTGTTATAAATAGTAGCTTTCGCTAGGGTTAGTCAAGTTAAGTGATCTGATCAAGTTATATTTTCAAAGCTTGACACTTAACTTGATTATTGTTGATTGGTATTTAGTGCCCCAATTACTGCAGATGCACAGACTTAAGCATCTTGAATCAAGGCAAAGGCCTAAGCATCTCAACCCATTCTAGGTTATCAATCAAAAGTACCCTAAGGTGCTTGTGAGATGCTAGCTTCTAGATCTATAGGTGCATGCAGTTCTAGGGTTAGGGCCTAGGCTAAGTCCATTTGCAAAAAAATCCTAGTTTTGAAGGGGGTAGTTTTTATTAAAAAATTAAGTCAGAAAAATCATTTTAAATAACATAATGAAAATAAAGAAATAATTTTGCAGAAAATAAAACAGTTTTTGAAGAACAATTTAATTAGAGCAATCCTATTCTATCAAGCATAACCCTAACTGCCTTCTTAGTAAACTGAACTCAGACTCAGGTAGGGGTTTGGTGAATATGTCAGCTAAGTTAGATTTTGAATCTACATGCTTAAGGACTATCTCACCCCTGGCTATATGATCTCTTACGATGTGGTGTTTAACTTCTATGTGTTTAGTTCTAGAGTGTTGAATTGGGTTCATAGTTAAATTAATTGAACTTATATTATCAATGTAGACCTGGGTTTGGGTGTAGTCAAGCTGAAAGTCTTTAAGAGTGTGCATCATCCATAAAAGTTGTGCTACACACTCTCCTAAAGCAACATACTCAGCTTCAGTTGTGGATAGAGCTACACAGTGTTGCTTTCTGCTACACCAACTTACTAGACTATTTCCTAAAAGTTGGCAGTTTTTACTTGTACTCTTTCTATCTAGTTTACAACCAGCATAATCAGAATCCGAGTATCCTGACAAGTCAAAAGTTGAAGTCCTAGGATACCAAATCCCTACATTTAGGGTGCCCTTGATGTATCTAAGTATTCTTTTTAGGGTTGCTAAGTGCGTTTCCTTAGCACAGGTTTGGTATTTAGCACACATTCCTACAGCAAAAAGAATATCGGGTCTGCTGGTTGTAAGGTAAAGTAGACTAACAATCATACTTCTATATAATTTAAGGTCTACGGGTTTGCCATCAGGATCACTATATATTTTTACATTTGTGGTCATAGGAGTACTTATGCTTTTGGAGTTATCCATTTTGAATTTCTTTATTAGCTCCTTAGCATATTTGGATTGATGGACATAATTTTCATCCCTAGTTTGCTTAATTTGTAACCCTAGAAAGAAGTTGAGCTCACCAACTAAGCTCATTTCGAATTCGTTTTCCATTATTTTTACAAATTTTTTTAAGAAATTTGAGTTGGTGGATCCAAAAATTATATCGTCAACATAGATTTGGGTGATAAAGATTTCTTTTCCTAAGGTCTTAATAAACAGAGTTGAGTCAATTTGTCCTTGTTTAAATTCTTTAGAAATGAGGTAGGTTGATAGACGTTTATACCAGACCCTAGGTGCTTGTTTTAGTCCATATAGTGTTTTATTGAGTTTGTAAACATGGTCAGGTTTTTCTAAGTCCTCAAAACCGGGGGGGGGGGCTGCCCTACATAGACTTCTTCCTTAATAAATCCATTTAGAAAAGCTGACTTTACATCCATTTGGTAGAGTTTAAATCCTTTATGGGATGCAAAGGCTAACAACATCCTAATGGATTCAAGTCTGGCTACTGGGGCATAGGTTTCGTTATAGTCTAACCCTTCGACTTGACTGAACCCTTTGGCTACTAAGCGGACTTTATTTCTAACTATCTCTCCTTGGTCATTTAGCTTATTCCTAAAAATCCACTTAGTGTCAATAATGGATTTGCCCTCAGGTTTAGGTACTAGTTCCCAGACTTGGTTCCTTTCAAACTAGGCTAACTCTTCTTGCATTGCTATGATCCAATCAGGATCAGGTAAGGCTTCCTCTATAGTCTTAGGTTCAATTTCTGAAATCAGTGCAATCTGACTAAGATTTCTATAGGAAGACATAGTTCTGACTCCTAAGGTTGGATCACCCACAATTTGATCAGTTGGGTGGTTGAGTCTGGGTTTCTTGGTTTTTCTAGAACTTGGTTCAGCCTCAAGTCCGGCTGGACGGTTTGGTTCAGTATTTGGTTCAACTATTTGAGTTGGTTCAATTATTGGTTTAATTGACTCAATAGTTGGTTCAATAGTTAGTTCACTTAGGGTCAATTAATGGTTCAACAATTTGTTCATTATCTTCGTGATCAATATTTAATGAATTTAGATCTGGATTATCAAATTTTGAGTTAATTTCTTCATCAAATATTAGATTTGTTGTTTCCTCAATTTTGTTAGTTTGTTTGTTGTAAACCCTATATTCCCTACTTGTTGTTGAATATCCTAAGAAGACCCCTAGGGTTGACTTAGACTGGAATTTACCTATATAGTCCTTGGTGTTTAGGATATGAACTTTGCACCCAAAGACCCTTAGGTAATGTAGGTTTGGAAGTCTATGGTAGTATAATTCATAGGGAGTTTTATTATGTCGTTTGTTAATCAAAACCCTATTTTGGATATAGCAAGCCGTACTAATTGCTTCTGCCCAAAATTGGTTAGCTAGGTTGAATTCATTAAGCATAGCCCTAGCGGCTTCCTGTAGGGTTCTATTTTTCCGTTCTACTATCCCATTTTGCTGAGGGGTTCTAGGACACAAAAATTCGTGTATATACCTGTTTATTTTACAAAATTTCTCGAATCGTTGATTCTCAAACTCTCCCCCATGATCACTCCTAAGTCTTTTGATTTTGGTATCGTTTTGATTTTTGATTAACTTACAAAAATCAATAAATATGTTTAGGGTTTCATTTTTAGTTTTTAGAAACCTAACCAGGTAAACCTAGAGTAATCATCGATAATTACTAAGCAGTACCGGTTTCCGCTTAGTGACTTGGCTCCATGTGAATCAAATAAGTCAAGGTGTAGAAGCTCAAGTGTGATTTGAGTTGAGTCTGATTGAATTTGTTTGTGATTAGACCTGGTTTGTTTACCTTGGTTACATGATTCACATATTATGTTTTCATGGTTCTTGATTTTAGGTATTCCTTTAATTAGGCCAAGTTGGGTGATCTTTGAGATTAATCTTAGATTAGTGTGACCTAATCTCCTATGCCAGAGATTTGATTCTTCTAACCGAGTTAATAAGCATTTAGGTATTAAGGGTAGGTTTATAGTGTAAACATTATTTTTCCTAGTGCCCTTAAGCATGATTTCTGAATCTTGCAAGTTTCTAATCAGGCAGTTAGAGTTGGTAAAGGTAACTACATAGCCAGTATCACATAATTGACTTATACTAAGCAAATTAAATTTAAAATCTTCAATCAAAAGCACCTTTTTAATAACAAAATTAGATTTGAGTTCAATGTTACCTGACCCAATGACTTTGAGTGTAGCATTGTTGCCAAATGCTACTGAGCCTAGGTTCTTGAACTTGAGTTTAGTGAATTTCAATTTGTCCCTAGTCATGTGTCTGGAGCACCCGCTATCCAACATCATTGGTCCAAATCTTTATGTTCCTACACATAAAGAATTTGTTGATTTGGATCCAATTAGAATCAAGGATAGCCTAAATTGATTTTCACAACCTAATCTCTACAAGAAAAAAGACCTATTGTGACATTTACTTTGTGACACTTAATAGTAAATGTCATTATAAACTATTTATAATGACACTTATTAAAATAGATTAATTTTATAAATAAAATATCTGATTAGATCCTTTATCATGACACATTTTATAAATGTCATTATAAATTAATCATGTCGGCATTATAAATTAATCAAAATTATTTAATTTCTTTAACCTAAACTTTTTGTAAAATACGGTTCAAAATAATAATAATAAATGAATAAACTAATATAATAATAATAATTTATATATATATGTAATATATATAAATATCATAAATAAGAGTTAGAAATAGAAATAATCATATTAAAAGTTCTAGAATAATTTTCTGAAATTTTAAAAATATTTACGGTGAAGAAAGATATGTTAATTTGGAATTATTTAAGGAAAAGTTTAAAATTCAGAATTATATATATATATATATATATATATATTATAAAACTTTTATAAATACCTCTCTTCACCCCGTCCCTTTGCCGTGCCCTAACATCTCCACCCGAACACATCCTCGCCAACAAACCTTTCCCCTTCGCGCACTCGAAGACAGCCGGAAGGGCGCCGCCTCTCCTTGCTATCTTCCCTTTCCCCTCTCGTCGCATGCGAACAAGGTTGGAGCGCCGCCCCCTCACCCTCACGTAAGCAAGTCGCCGACAATCTTCTCCTCTGCGCAATCGGCATTACGATGCCCATCCTCGCGCGATCGCCGGCCGAGCCAACCATCCCTCCTTTCGATTGTTGTGGGTGTCGGAGAAGGGCGGCTATGGCGCGTGACAATCACCGCTCGGTGTCTTACCGGGACTCCCCTCACCATCGTCGATCAACAGGAGCCAGTGCCGACGCCGTAGCGATTCTTCGAGATTTCCCTTACTTCGCCCTTACCAAATCCATTGTCGGAACTGGCGCCTCAGACCTTTTTCTCCGGCTATAACTAGGTAAGGGGCTTAGTGTTGTGGTTGTTTTGCCTTTCTTTCCCCCGGCTGCCTTTTTCGTGGTTGTGTTTTCTACCGATTGTTGCACGCAATGGTTACCTCATGTCGAGCCTAATCAACCTCTGTTGGCAGCTCCTCTCTTCTTTGCGTCGATCTGGATTGGGGGTTTATTGGAGAGGAGCAACTTCATCTGAGGTTGCTGTGGTGGCTTGGTTTATCAGATGTTCATAGATTTATTTTTCAGTTTTTATTTTGGTAATTGAATCTTTGAGATTTTCTCATGGTTTCTCATATGTTGCTACTATTTGGACTAGGTGTTTAATTAGCTTGGTTTGTCTAATCTGTTTTCTGGTGTTTGGATTTGAGAATAAATTGCTGAAAGTAACTTCATATTCAAGATGATTTTTAGCCTCATGTTTAATGGATACTATATCAGCATAAATACAAATAAGTTCATCACCTCAGTGTATTATCTTTTTTATTGAACAGAGATTATGTTTTTAATATATGCAAAAAGATAAAGAATAAAGGTTTAATAAACATTGCCTCTTATTTTGTGGTTGCAGCAACGGAGAGAATGAATAGCAGAAAGGCTAAGAGCTTTGCAAGAATTGGTTCCCAACACAAATAAGGTCAACATTGAAATCTCTGATTCTCTTATATTTGATGCACACTTTGTTACAATAAAAATATAAATCAAACGTATGAAAATACTCAATCTAGGCACCTTTACACAGGAATGCATTTCTGGAGTACTTTTGATATTAGGAAGCAACTCTCTCTCCTAAATAGCAAGTGGAACAAATTATATTTTTTATTCACTACATCTTTGTTTTATTTTCATACGTTTGAACTCTGAGTTGCCTCGTGATAACTCTTGTGTTCCTATAATTACATTCAGAATCATTCTTTTTAAATATATTGATGGATTGCTCTAAAATGGAATGTTGGAAACATCATCACACAAATGTGTTTATCCACTGAATCAGGTTCTAAGCATGAGCAGACTAGGTGGTGCTGGTGCTGTTGCACAGCTGGTAGCTAAAATTCCTGTGCCGGTGGAGGTAAAGTTTCTTGGTAAATGAGCATATCCGAAATGGTTTGTTTCATTTTGTCTGTTCTTGTTTAGGTATGTTAATATGATGTACAGAGAATCATACTGTAAATATTTAACTTTTAAAAATTTCACATACTAATGTGGATTGCTAAGTTAATATGATATACAGAGAATCATGCTGTTGACTTATACTTGTTGAACAAACATAAATAGGAGTTTCTAGTTTCATCATATAACTTGAAACTAGTCTATGTTTACTTGTTAGTTAAATTATTTGTTCTTTTTTACTAGAAATCTGTGTGGGGAAAAATGATTTCAGTCACAAGTGTGACAAATTTTATGAGTTCTAGTAATGATAAGAAATGCCTCTTTTTCAGGCCTGATATATCTGAACTGGAACTAAAGCTCAGTGAACATTCAAATAAACTCTTAAATCTGCAGTAGATGGTTCAGGAATTAACATCTAAGGTACTTGAATCTGTTCTCTTTACAATCAAGTCTTCTGGAGGAAGTGAAACAACTAGTTATACAAGCAAAATTTCTGCAATTTCCAATTACTTCACTTACATCCTATTGAACCTAAACTTCGAAGTAATGCACTGGGGGTTGTGTTCTTGGATCAACCATATTTCCATTAGTGATTCATCTAAAAGGAACCTAACACTATCATGGTTTTATCTTTTTGTTACTGTATGCTAAAGTTTGTTATTGGTGGTGTTACCCAGTATGATTACAATCCTAATGAAGACTTTACGGAGGTAGACCTAAAGTTGAGGTCACATATGGAGTCTTTTCTTGAAACTGTGAAGTCCTTCAATTTGATTTATACAAAGGTAATATGTTGCTTTCACTTCTTCAACTATTTTTGTTTTTATGTATAGCTTGAAGAACAAAAGGGCATTCATTTATCACAAGTCCATCACCTAAATGCCTAGGAATTTGGGTTTAAGTAGTTGTTGATGTTGATGCAGTCTGGCCCTGATTGTTGTTTTGGTGTTGACAACGATTTTAGTTTAGGAGGATGATTATGATAATTATGATTAAGTCCTGATCGAGGATTAGGCATGATATGGAAAATCCTAACCTGGGAGGTTAGGTGTGATGATTATGATGATTATGATTAAGTCCTGATCGAGGATTAGGCATGATATGGAAAATCCTAACCTGGGAGGTTAGGTGTGGAAAATCCTAGCTTGGAGGGCTAGGTGTTGGAAAAGTCCTAATTCGGAAGGGTTGGGTGAAAAGTCCTAGCTTGGAGGGCTAGGTGAAAAGTCCTAACTTGGAGGGTTAGGTGCAAATTCCCATCCTGGAGAATTAGGTGAAAAAGTCCTGGCTTGGAGGGTCAGGTGCCTAGCTTGGAGGGCTAGGTTGGATGATGTTCTAACTCGGAAGAGTTGGGTGAAAAGTCCTAGCTTGGAGGGCTAGGTGAAAAGTCCTAGCTTGGAGGCTAGGTGAAAAGTCCTAACTTGGAGGGTTAGGTGCAAATTCCCAACTTGGAGAGTTAGATGGAAAAATCCTTAGCTTGGAGGGCTAAGGTGGATGAATTCCTAGCTTGGAGGGCTAGGGTTGAGTCACTGGATCGGTCTGGTGACCGATCAGGGACATTGGCACGCTGCTCCTTAGTGGATCGGTCTGGTGACCGATCCAGCTATGTCTGATCGGACTGGTGACCGATCAGGGAGCGCACAGTGAGATTGGGAATCTACTGTGTGGCTCCTGATCGGACCGGTGACCGATCAGGGAGCAGACTGCTTCCTTGCTGTCTTACTCCTAATCAGTCTGGTGACCGATCAGGGAGCAAACGGTGAGTGAGTTCCCTTGCTAATCAAAGTCTTGGATCGGTCCGGTGACCGATCAGGGATCTTGGATTTGATTAAAAAATAACTGTTCATCTGCCTTGATCGATCTGGGTGACCGATCAGGCTTCACCCTGATCGGTCTGGTGACCGATCAGGCTTCACCCTGATCGGTCTGGTGACCGATCAGGCGTGTATAGCTGCGAGAGCTGGGAATCCCAGCGAAGCAGTGGATCGATCTGGTGACCGATCCACACACCCTGGATCGGTCCGGTGACCGATCACTTTAATTCAAATTTCACTGTCAGACGTGGTCAGAGCGTCTGATCGTATCTGATTTGCTGATGTATGTTTCTGATATTTGATATGCTGCTTGATTTGCTGCTCTAATGCTCTGATTGAGTTTCAGGTGACAGGGGAGGATTCAAACACTCAAGGAGAAGTCAAAGAGTGCTTTCCTTGGAGCAGGTTTGTCTCTTTCTCATCTCAGGTTGCAACGGCGAGCTGCAGACTGGAGCTGAGACTGGAGCTTGACTGAGGGGAGCTCAGTGAGTCCAGAGATAGCTCAGTAGAGGCTGGCGTTGGCAGATGAGTAGCTGGGAGCTACAGAGATGTTGTCACTTGTCGCTTGGCGGAGAAACAAAAAGGAACGCGAGAAGGAGAGTTTGAAATAAGTTCTTGAGTTTTTCGTGCTCTTGAGTTCCTGTGTTACAAGCTTGCTGTTCTTGAGTTCTTCAACCATTCTAAGCAAGCTATTGAGGAGCAATCATCATACTTGAGCGCTTGAAGGAGAAAACAAGAGGCTTGGAGTCCGACAGTGGGAAGACACGGAGCAGGGGTCTGCGTGAGATCGCCACTGGGTGGAGCTCAGGGAAGCTTGCTGTGTTTTGTCCTTGCTAAGTGTTTGAGTAAGATCCTTCTTGTTGTTGTTTCATTGTGCTCATTCTATATCATTGTTTGAAACACACTGTGGGGAGGTTTCTCCACCGAGAAGGAGGTTGCTTCATATCCGGTGTTAACCGGGGCTTGATCTGCCGACGATCAAGGGATCGCCCACCTCAAGGGCACGCCAAGGAGTAGGGGCAAGTTATCCCCGAACCTTGTAAACCCTCCTTGTTAGCGATCTTGCTAGTCGTGTTTGTTTTGCTTTCGTTTTTTTTTTTCTGCACACTCTGTTTTCTACTCTTTCCGCTGTGCTACTGATATTTGAGTTGCAGAAATCGTGATAAGTCTTGAAGGAGAAAGTGG